>VCRD01000363.1:153308-164587 GCA_006783055.1 Trinorchestia longiramus
GAACATTTATCCAGTAATTACATTGTAAAACACGCTACAGATTATAGTTACCATTTACAAGCGTCGTAAGGTACGGGCTAAGGCTACTTTTTGCTACGTAAATGTAATGCAAGATGCAGGTGGAAGTTACTCGTGTCACGTAAAGGTGTTGCAAGATGCAGGTGGAAGTGTACTCGTGTCACGTAAACGTGTTGCAAGATGCAGGTGGAAGTGTACTCGTGTCACGTAAACGTGTTGCAAGATGCAGGTGGAAGTGTACTCGTGTCACGTAAAGGTGTTGCAAGGTGCATGTGCAGGTGCACTTGTGTCACAAACGCAAAAACTGTACTCGTAATGTTGCCACCAACAACACCTCGCAACTCCCGCTTGTCAATGAAAGACCCAAAGTCGCACATTGTCTTCCAAACAAAAGATCTGTTGTACAATAGTAGGCGTTCCTTCACGCCTGGCTTTCAAACGACTGGTTCTGCTTATTGAATGCTTAATCACAGACTAGGCGCTTTATGCTGAACTCATTTATGGTTTCATTATCTGAATTTTTTGTTTGATATCTTTACGTTGTTCTGTAACAGTTTTAAGTCCATAATGTAGTTTATTATGCACAACATGTGTTAGATATGGCTCCTATGGCCCTTTTTTTAAGCTTTCTGCCTATTTAGCAGTTCAATTATTGGGTACAAACTTCACCTTAAATTCAAGCTTGATAATCGAGGTCTTTTTGCATATTCTGAAGTTTCTGCTGCTACTTCAAGTTTTTGATGTAAGAAGACTTGTTAAATTAAAAAAAAATGTCCTGCCAATGATATTAAAACGCAGAGTAGAGAATCATAAGCATAAATTTAAAGTTTCTCTATACGTTTCTCTTCGGAGATTTACCTCGCTGAGTGTTTTATTTTGTTTATAATTTTTGAGGTTCGAGTTCTGTAAGCCTGTTACTTCTCTCAAGCATCATAACAAAGTTTCTCTTTCTAGTGTCACATAATTTTCTATTAATTATTTTGTTATTGAGAGGAGGACAATTTAGCCGAAGTCGTCGTCCCGACAACTTTCTCGGATTGGCTCTCTAAACCTGCGAAATCCTCCTGGCCTCGTGTTCATTATGCCGAGGAAACGCACGTAGTGTGCAAGTTATTCCTAATTTATTAGCTCCCGACCATTTTGCTGCCCACAAACAAGGATAGTTACGGCGCTGGTAGCTGCAAATTCCATCACGGAGGTTTCTTTTGCTTGGCATTGAAGATTTTCCCAACTTCTCGGCCTCGAGGCTTTGTTGAACAAAGACTCAAGACTCAAAGACTCAAGCTGGGTGCAGGTACTGAAGTTTAAACACAATTCGTGCAACTTATGTTCATCGTTCACTCAAACCTAGAGTGTTTTAGCGTCAACATGATGCCTCTTTTTGAATCGGACTTGGAGAGAGCTTGCTTGACGCTCATCTAACCATCTCTGAACAAAGCACTCACAGCCTACTCTCCTGTACGGGTTTTATTCAGTAGGAGTTACATTCCAATGTGGTTCCCTTGTTGAAGCACAATTAACGTCCCTTTTGGTCTTTCAGGTTCGCAATTAAATATTAGGACAATTGTTTTATTTTCCTAGTTTTTATTCTCTTGACGAGTTGAATGTAGGAAAAGAGTTCCGAGACTGACTCCAGGAACTTGGTATAGGTCTGAATTTCTTTGATATTTTATCATTTTTAAGAGAATGTTTTGAATCGTATATGTTCTATGTTCCAATAATAATTATATTGTATTATAATTTCATTGTTTTTTTGAGTGCATTTTAGTGTTGATGAAAACTGAACTGACGTTGGCTAATTCAAGATTTTGATGTTCATTGTATCTTTTCCGTTTCTCATGCTTATTCAAATAATACAGTTTTGATTTATCCTGGCATTTCCTGTATCAAGAGAGCAATTAGTTACAGAAAAAAACCTTCATGAGGAAGTTTCTAGTTCATCCTCGCCTGGTCATTCTGCGTCTCATACTGCGGTGCTCGGACAAACAATTGTGTGGACGTCAACATTTTGCTCTGAGCTCTGCACCACTCGAATTAGTGGACTACTGCTAGGGAGTGTGCACCTTAAAAGTGATGCTATAAAGAAAAGAATATTTTGCGACATTCACCCATAACAGTAATGTCAAGCTGGCATCGATTTGCTGCACTCTGCATTTCTCTGATTCACATTCCGTGTAGCACTTCGAGATCTAGAAAAACAAGTAGAGTATTTTTCGCTGCCCCGTGATCCCAGCCTCGGCTATTATTGGTAAAATTGAAGGTTAAAAACTGAGGTATTTTTCTCTTTTTCAACAACTTCGTGTACTGAAAACATTGGCGGGCGCTTCACGCGGTAAAAATGTGAAGTGCAGTGATAGCTTTTATTAAATCCAAAGTTCGACGATTTTGAGCTATATTATACGTTTACGCGACAATAATTTGAAATAATAGTGACATTAATATCATGGTGGTAATTTTTTCAAAACTAAAGGAGAATAAGTTTGTGTTCGAGCACAATAAGCTTTGGTTCAAAGTCGCAGCATATGAAAAAAGCTATTGCATGCAATGAAAGCAGTACCGGTATTTAGAATTTTTATACTCAAGAACCTCTCTAACATATGAGAAAATCGAAAGTTGCGGGGGTGCCGGTCCATTAATTCTGTATTGAGATACGACTGCTAAAATTTTCATGGCTTACGTCCTAATAAAAGATTTCGCTGGAACTCAATCTAATAACTGGACGTCAATTTATACGTCAAATATTGGCCGCTACATGCATGCACGTCGCACGAATAAGATAAATAATTTTCTAAATTGAGTAGGCAAGTGAATATTAGAGTTGAAATCAATTTGCCCTCTCTGAGTCACTGAGGAAGTAGGCTAGTTGACGTTGCATTATAAATCGATCGCTTGTGTGTTTCACGTAGTTTGTGTGTTTGTGCTCTTGCTCTTAGTTAGTTAATTAGTTAGCAATGGTAAGGTGTGCCACTTGAACATAATGAACGAAGAAACGAAGTCAGTTTTCCACTTCTTGTAGCTACTTACTCGCAGTAACAAATCAACTTTTGAACAGTTTTCTTGTTTTTCATTGCTACTTAGCTTTTAGTTAAAAGCTGCTGACCATGTGGTGTGGCTTTGAAGGTGGGTATTAATATTGTTACGCTTCGTGGCTTTAGCGTTTCATCATTTCCTTAGAATGGAACTTCTGTTAGACTGGGGTAACTCAAAAGCATAATTGCTCCCTTATCACCACGTGCTGACTGTCAGCCGTCATTACTGTTCAAAAAGACTTAATTTGCAAAAGTGGGCATGAAATGTGTTGGACGGCCGCTCTGGCTTAACATGCCGCTTTTAACGTTCATGGCTTAATTACACCTTGGTTACTTGTATGAGGTCAGATCATGTGTACGTTTGTCGTTAGATTTTTGTCACCCACACGTGCAAGAGGCTTTTTATTCAAATCGGTAATTTTTTGTAAATAAAGTTTGTTCACTACAAATTCAGTGGGTGTGTGACACATGCCACTGCGTTCTCTTCTGTCAACTTAGAATCCACTTCCAGTGATTTCCACTCGGTTGAAGTGATCCACTGAAGTGTTGAGCGTTCATGACTGTGAAAAATAAATAATATTTGCGTAGGTCTCGAGCCTATTCTTTGCCTTTCACTTTTTATAGCCCTCAGTTCGCTGCGCCAGTCAATCATGACCACAAAATGTGATGGCTTGCACTAAATCGTGGACTGCTTTGGATTTCTACGCAACAGCTGCATTGACTTTCACTTTCACTAAATTAAGATTTTCTATTCTTCGAATACACAAACTCGTGCCTCTGTGTGTCACTGAGTGGTTTTTAAACTAATTTTTTTTCAGTTTGTTGCGTAACAGTTGTACAAAAAAGCGCAATGAGTTTTTAATTTCATCTCTTATTACCTGGGATCTTGCCTTTCAGTTTTTTTGTCATTAACACGTCAAAAGTACACATGATTTCAAATGCCACTCGCTGGTTTCTTGAAGTTGAGTGCCGAGGCCGCACCTCTGTGCTGCACTACGTTATTCCGTCCCTATTAGGACTCTCGTGCTCACGTTCCCAACGCAACACAAAAAACCATCACGGCTTTTGTTGCCGTCTCCATGATTCACGCCCCAGCCGCTACAAATCCTACGGTCCTGACTTGCTCATTGAAGCTTCTTGCATACTTGCAGCAGTAGCCTCTATCTCTTTTTTGTTACATTCTTATTGCTCTGGCGTATTTTTCTGTGATAATCGATCAGTTGTTTTTTATGCTTATTAATCCTGTGTAGCGCAATGTCAAATTTTGAAGTGCGTGTACTTGGTTAGTGAAGACTATTGTATTCTTCCCATCAGAATTTGCATTGTTTTCAGACGCTAATTTTTACGACCATCGACGTAAATTAAAAGCGTGCGTACGTTGGTCCACGTGATTCAGTACTATGAGCTGATGTACAGTAGTTTGAGTCTCATAGATTCTGTGGACTCTCCACGAGTCAATCAAGCGATAAAGCAGGATCCCACCGCAGACACAGTCACTCCATGACTTGGCATGTTCATTGAACTGCACCACCATGCGATTCATTACAGATCTCAATTGGCCCAATGAAAACTGATGGAGAAAAACTGCGCCATGATTGAACGCCTGGTGGTGTCGTACAGTTACCAGTACGGTTTTCAAACGAACTCGTTAAGATTATTTGATATAAGGAACGTGCTCTGTACTTCGTTATCGTGAGGTTTGAAGACAATGACAGCCGTGCTTGCTTAAATACAGTCATGACGTGACACTATCAATGCTGCACGAATTGTGTTCTCATCACTACGCACTGCTCGCCAAACTGAACGTTGTGTCTGGAAACGTAGTAGAAATAAACGTTCACTCGTCCTCTCTCATTGCAATGAATGATAATTTTAGCCAATGATTATTCGCATGTTCATGAATCTGACCTTGAATCTGATTATAGCTTTAGTGGCTTTCAACCACGAGGTTTTATTTTAAAATTATGTTCCAGATAACCAGCGCAGTTCGTTTATTTTCTGCTGTACACACAGCTCTGGAGTTGGAGCTTAGTTCATATTAGTCATTTTAGCTGAATTTTTTTTTAGCTAAAAAGTCAGTGAGTTATTGCCGGCCATTTAAATTTATGGGTCCCAATTAATCACTTGTGAACCTTTTCTTTATTAATTATGAAGTCTGAAGATGACATCAGGCACAAAGAGAGGTCACAGTATGGATAGTTTATGGGATCATAGCTCTGCTTGTTCCCTAGTTTTAAATATGACAATTTGTTAACTTAATCACAGTTTCTGTCTCATATCATGCAAAAAACAACAATTTACGTCAGTGTTCAAACGTTTCTGTTACATTGGTAATAAATTTGGACTAGGATCACATCGATAATTTCCTCGTTTTCGTGTTGTCAGTATTGGAATTAGAAGACAGAGCCGTGACATGTTCGACAGGCCTGCGCGTATCTTGACGTTTCTCTAAATAAATGATTTGGATAAATCCTTCGATTTGCCCGAAACTCAAATCGTCAATGCATTCATCATGAATAAATAACAATGCCAACTACAATAAAGGACAATGCAATAAAATATTGCAAAACATGAAATAAAATAACAAGAACTGGAATATCAGTGCTGGAAGCGTTGAAAGTTCGGCCTAAAGAGAAATAAAGTAAAGGGCAGACAACAAACAAAGACGTTTTATGAGTTTCAAACTTGACAAGCAACGACTTGTTTGTCTTGTAGGGAGTACAGGTTTAAAGCAAGTTTAACTTTAAATCCTGTGCAGATAATTAATTACCTGTTTTTTCTATAAATTTATAATTTTGTTTAGCATTTTAAATCTAACAAAGCATTCATACTATTTCTTTGATGCAACTGCTGTTATTTAGTTTTTATAGTTACTGAAAAAAGTTGAATTAGAGGTAAAATCAACTGAATAATACTACAATAATTCTAATTACGGAACGTCTATTTTGTAATTTCAATTCACCGCTAGCTGCCGTTTTTCTGTAGAACGACTCATCTAATTGAAGCAACTGCAGTAGTATTAATAAAAAAATCATAGCCGTTCATTTTAAAGCAACTTTCGCCTTCTCTCGTTGGCACAAATTGTGTATTTTTAGTGATGCTCACAAAGCCTTACTTTCATTTGTTAAAGGTGTGTGGGTGGGACAATTGCTCTTCCTACACCGGTCGTATGAAGTCAAACGACTTCCCTGCATTGTTCGTATTCTCACGAGACGAAACTTTCTCTTGGACCACTCCTGTTCTGTTCATTGGGAACTTGCAAGCACAACTGCATAACTTTCTTCCCAATATTATGAGCTCATCGTGCTCGCACCGATGAACCCGTAATTTGCTGGAGCTGTAATGGGTTGCTGTAGACTAACAGGGAGCGAATACTGTCTTATTCCGTTACTCTCTCTCTCTCTTATTACTCTCTTATTTCCAGTGACCTGTACACCCTTAAGGTGTGCCTGTTCAGGCATACCTGATAAGCTCGTTGGGGCATAAGTGACTGGCAAAGCCTGACCAAAATCTGAATAAGGGCATCTGATTGGCTGGAGGCGCTGTTGTGTCAGCGGTCGATTGTTGTGACAAAGTTAAACTCGCAGAACTAACAAACACGCTTGTGTGGCCAAGTATTGTGACGCTCATTTAACAACGTATTACAATAAAATAAGATCCTTCAAATCTGGAAAAAAAGGAGTTTACGGCAAGTTACTGTTATGACGATTTGTGGTACATAGATATAAAATATTATATATTCATGTATGTATATTTAAAATACATCTCAAGATCATATCTACTTTGTTCTTACCATATGGTACTTTCAGGACAATACAGTTTGAAAAACAGTTCGAGTAACCTAGCAAGTCCCTCAAGTGTATCGATAGGATTACTATTTAAGAGAATGTTATCATGCTCTTCGTTGCTAGAAATATATTCCACATTCTTTCTCAATTAACTATCTTTCTGTTTAACTTGGGGATATTTTGATTTAAACGTTGAATTCTGTGAAAGGAATAATATCATTACAAGCATTATTCTCCCTTTGAAGTACTTCGACAGTTGGAAACCTACCTCTTAGCGTTAGAGTATCCATGTTAGTTCATGGATGAAGACATTGTCAAAAAACGTTTAATTTCTCTCCAACAACCATCTGGAACGACTTGGGAGTTGCAGAATGCGATGTCTGCCGTTTCGAGGGTCACGGTTGGTTGACGCAGTCGGTATTTTTCTTCTTTTGGGGGTCATCGAAGCTGAGCTTCTCCTTTGCATAAAGTTTCGAAGTCAGTAGGGGCTCGTAACCGCAAGCCCTTAAGAGGCCCTCCAGGATTGACTCGAGAGCCCTGGTCGACACTAACTGTCTCTGTGAATGCAGCCTTCCAAGAGGCATATTTATTCGTCTTCAGGGTCTCTTTAACAGAGTGCCGTACTCTGTACTTTTTCGTGTTTTGCTGACGGTCTTTGAAGCTCAAGTCCACAAATCCCTGTGTAACGTTTCCATTGTTAATTTTGATTCCCACTCGTTTTGATGTTCTTACTGGTGTTTAGGTTTTCCGTTTTTTCACAATTTTTTTGTTCCCCCATTTGTTTTTCAAACCGTTGCAGTTTATCTTATTCTATCGCTCGCTTGTGATTCATTCGTATAAATTACAAACTAGTCGCTCTTGGTTACTCCTACCTTTATTTTAGTGTTGACCGTGGTCGTGCTGTTCAGGCACCAGAGAACTTCGGTCATTGTGAGGTGCTCAGGGCTAACGTCCAGAGAGATTGAAACCATCCAATAAGAAGGCTTCTGGTCAACTCGTGGAGACTCGTGTTGTAGAGGGAGAGGATTTATTCTCGAAGAAAGCGGACATTGCATTTTAGAAATGGGGTATTTTCTTAGATCAAGAGGTATTATTTTGAAAAGAGATATGTATTTTTAAAATTGTATTTCAAAGAAAAAAGACGGTATTATCTTGAAGAAAAAGGATGTTATCTTGACAACGGATGAAATCCTCGAATAGGTATAATCTTTATAAGTTTAGTATTATCTCCTAAAAGGATAGCATCACCTCAATGGTAAATATGATAAAAAAAATGTTACCTTTATAAAAGAAAGACATTGTATTATAGAGAGAGAGAGTATTGTATTGTAGAAGGGATTATTTCATAATTTTTCAGAAGAATAGTTATATGTATAGAGAAATTTTATTCAGCAGAAGCATATCATTGTTACGTAAGAAAGTTTTATCCTATGAAGACGTGTTACGCTTGCCGAGAAACCATTTTTTTGTAAAAGGAAAGATTCTCTTGTCAGGGAATATCATTTTCTTGTAGGTGAAGAAAATTATCTTGTACATGAAATTATTTACCAAGTGGAGGAAGTTCAGGGTGTCCATAAAGTCTCTTTACTATTTGAAAATTGTATTACAAATGTAATTGATAAGATATTTTATTCAAATTTGTTCTGTTGTATTCAGTGTTTAATAAAGTTTTTAACCACATTTTGCATTTGTGTGTTTCAGGGATCTTGTTTGTGAAAGAGGTGCTGTTGAAACTGAGACTTTTCTAAGAGACTTTATGGACACCCTGTAGTTTGCATAGTAATATCATTTGACTGACGTATCATTTCTTCGAGTATCATTTAGAGATACTAAGAGGAATAACATCGTTTCAGAGCAGAAATGCCTCTTCTTGTAGATCATTAGGATTACCACGTACTGCTCTTAAGTATTCGTATTAGGGTTTGACTTCAGACCACTTATTTTTGAGAGGGCCAGTTGCGTACACCAGCATTTCCATGCAAATGAATGTACTAGGTAGTTGTTAGAATTTTATGAGCTCTGCAGACTGTCTTTTGTAATTGAATCCGATGGTAATTTGTTAAGGTTCGTGAAAACATTTTACTTGCTGGTTTATTTCGAGGTAATATTTTCTCGGAAGAATGGCGAGGTAGCATCTCCTAAAATATACTATTTGCTATTAAAAGTAAATTATCGAAAGATTTCGAAATGATGTGCTCATTATCAGTATTATTGCCAAAAATTTGAACTGAGAGTGCATTAATTACTTTAGCTACTTGCAGTTTTGCACTTTAGTTACATCAGACACTTGATATATTGTATTTAAGTTACACCAGACTTTATCCAATGATTGGAAGTTACACCAGACATTTTTTACCTTACACGTTTGTTACATAATGCTCTTGCTACATTGATGTAAGAGGGCGACTTTGGAGGTCGGATTACTTGACTTCATCGTGAATATTTGTAGTGTATTTTATAATCGATAGAAGTGGACGATAATTCGATAAGAAACTCGGCTTGGAATACACTCGTTACTGAACATTGTCTTCTTTCCTTTGATGGAGGTAATTATGACGTGCGTCTCCTCCGTGTCCAGGACAATACTACAAAATTATTGGCACTTCATGCTCTCCATCTGAAATTATCTGGGAGTTTTATAACACATACTCGTTATGAGTTTTCAGTGTTATCTGAGCTTTAGTATAGGTAACTATTTTAGTCACGACTTTGTTTCTTCGTTGTTTGTATCGCAAGTGTGATGTATGTATAACTAACGTGCAAAGAATTCAAACGTTTAAAAGATTACAGGTGATGAGTGAAAGAACGTTAAAAGCCCAAGAAATATTTTTTAGCCAGAGCTATTCTATCCTGATCAAACACTTTTCTTTTTCATTATTTACCAACTCGAGTTTTTCTAACAATGCTAACATTTTTTAATGAATTTTTAAATTTTGAAAATAACTCTGAGCTCCACGTCGTGGTCTTCAATAATGGCATCTTCCAAGGAAACGCACTAGTCATTACGTCTGAGCTTTTTTCTGGTCTGCATTTTGCGCTGAAATCATTTCCCAAATGCTATTTTCTGGAGAGCGAACTTTCTTCGAGATGGATTATCAAGATTTGCTTAAAAACCTTGGTGATCTTTATTAAGCGGCTCACAGAAAATGTCCGAATAAATGGCCGCCCACTTTCACGTGCTTGCGAATGTTATCGTGAAGTGCATCTCTGGATCAGTGCAGGGCCGGCGTCAATCTGAGCCTTATGAGGTCAGCTTTGCTGGGCGGCCTGTGTAGGTCCATCACTCGAACTGCGATGGGCGATGTAGGGAAATTTGTTACGCTCTTTGGCGGCGCACCCAATAACATTGCAGGAGTTTATCGACTCACTTTCTCAAACCTTTGATTGTGTTTTTTTTGTGTACGGAGTTTTGTTTTAGACTGCTTGACATTCTGACAAAACTGATACGCAAAGCTCTCCTCAAGAGCAGCAGCGCAGTGGTTCAGCGTCGAGTAAAAAAAAGTGGAGTGGGCTCTTGGCTCAGAGTGAAGTTATGTATGTCCATGATTACCTAAATCCTGGTTTGTGTTCGTTTCATAAGTCTGAAATTGCGAAACTCAGAAAGCCGGCACTATTCGGGTCTCTGTTCGGCTGGCCGTGAGCGCGCGCATTAAAACCTGAAGTGAAGTTTCTGAACAACATTTCTAGAGAAACTCCATTTCCTGTGCAGTACGGGGCTTATTGCGAGTGTTTGCTTAGACGCCTCTGAAGTTATCGTTTATAACTTTGTATCTGCCTCGAACACGTACCAGCTACTTGTTCCGTTAATTTGATTTCGAGTAACCTAATACTTTTTCTTTTCAAACTTGCATCTACTTGCGAAACAAGGAAATTCATAATTATCATTACAAATTTGACTATGAATATAATGCTATCATTACGTTCAAATATTGTTTTCGCATTCTTTCACCAACTTGAATAAAAATGAACGTCCTTTAAAAACAAGTTATGAAAAACGGTTAATTAGTCTGTCATGTTAGTTTGACCTATTATTTCAATTGAACACGTACTAAAATTGGTGTTTTCAAAAATTTATTCTCCCTTCTATTTAATCTATAGTTTACACCCATCCATCTTCCTCTTTTTACATCCACCACATACTGTAGGGATATTTTACTTAGCCAAATTCATTAATAATATAAGAGATCTCTTTATTTTAAGCCTTCGATGGGGTACAAATAAAAAATTTATATAGCATTATAATTTAATCGCTAAAATTACTGCAGGCTCCTACATAATTCTCTACATAATTGACTAAACGATTGAGGTATTTTTTATATGATGACACAAGCTTCTCCATACCTTCTTTAAAGAAGTTAACCGCCAGTGAGGAAAGGGTACGTCTTGACGGTCACAACGGTCACAACGGTCACAACGGTCACAACGGTCACAACGGGCACAACGG
>VCRD01000363.1:164660-233620 GCA_006783055.1 Trinorchestia longiramus
GCACAATGGGCACAATGGTCACAACGGGCACAACGGGCACAACGGGCACAACGGGCACAACGAGCACACTGCTTCCGGTATCCGAAATCTCGTACGATTGTGTAGAAAGCAGATCTTGAAATATCTGGAAATTCTTCAGAAAGTTCACTGATTTTAAACCTTTGTTTGGAGTTGTTCTATTGCCTGTACTACGGGCAATCGGGATGTATTCGTTTTGGCGATTATATTGAGAAATAAGTAAGGCCCTTTAATACTTTTAGTAATAAAATCATTATGCTATGTATATTTGTCTTTTTTATAGCCCATCGGAGGTTGAAAAAGACCAGCACGTGAACTACCGTTCTGAAATGACGAACGTAATCCGCTGTTTGAATTATCATGCATCAAATCCAGGACCAGACGCTCTCATTAATCATTGAATCAAGCATCAAGACGCTCAGAATAGCGCACGAGAACAAATTACGCGGCCGCCGCCGCATTCCGACCTTAACTTGAGGCGCTTGATGAGGACATGCACTCCAGTCCAGCTTCTTTAACCCCAATTAAGGGAGGCTCTCAAGTCCCGTGAATTTAGGAGACAATCTTGAGAAAATTGCCTCTCGTTTCCCTTTCAATGGGAGCTCTTAGCGGTCAATTTGTGACCCTAGCAGTGCTTCCGTCCCGGGAAAGTGATTCGGAAGCGCTCGAATATTCCTCCCGAGATGGAACGGACCTGTGCTCTTGGAATTTGCTCGTTCCGAGAAGGCATAAATGCAGCGAGCGCCTACTAAATTAAGCAAAAGCTTGATTGTGTGTCAATTTATGCCGCAGTTTGCATGGTTTTCAGTCTGGAATGAACCCACTGAGCTGTGTCCAGTATTGCCTTCATTTCTATGACATAATCGCTCTGTATTTAATGTCGTGAGCATTTTGCTTGAAAACGCTAAACGTCATTGCATATCGCAGTTTTCATATCAATAACGTGTTGTTAAAAAGAAATGGTAGGGCTTCAAATTGATATTCACTTGAGTCAACTTTAATTGTTATCCATTATATCGTTTCTCTACTAAAACGTGACATAATTTCCAAAGAACATAACTGGAGTTATAGTGTGAAGTTTTGTTTGCATGCTGAAAAGGGCAACTTTTAGCACATTCTCACGGAGATACAATAGTATTTTTAAAATACCTAATAAATTTTTTCATTATCTATTCTGCACATCACGCTACCTCCCTTTTCTCATTCGTAACAATAAGGCTGCAATGTTACCCGTCACTTTTCTATTGTTTTACCAGCCATTCGATGCACGTTATATCAGGCAGTCACTCGAGCCATGGTATCGAGAGCTAAGCGGGTTTTGGGAGCGGTGGTTCGCAACCGTCCCTCTGCTGTCACTTTAGAGCCCGTCTAGCGCCTTAGCCCAAAAAGCTTGTCGAAAAACTCTAAAATCTTTTCCGAATATTTGACGCCAATATCGCTAGGTGTTTCACAGCTAGGACGTGGGCTGCTGGTAATGTACTTTGTTTTATTTTGTTTGTGAAATTTATATTGAAGCGTTTTTTCTCAGAATTTTACGAACAGCCGAGTCTTTAGTTATTACCTTTCAAGCTATCGAGTCGTATTAAATCTATTGGTTGAATAGTCTTATGCTAACATCGGTTATTGTTTCAGTTTAATATTGTTTAGAAGTTTTAACTTTCCAGATATCATGTTTACTTCACATCTATTGGGTAAATAGTTTTATAACTATCAGTTACTGTTCTAGTTTAAAGTCACTCAAGAAATGCTGCATATTTAATAGTTCTTTGCAAAAAGAATTTCAAGATTGTATTGAAATTAGGCCAATTCCCTATTTTTTACTATTGAGATGTGTGGCATAACGAAACCGTCCTACAAACGTAAGCCGAAAAAAACTGCGTCTGTGTGTAAGAACTCATTATGTCTACCAGGAAATTTTGCACCAGGAAATTTTTGGCAGTTTCTTGTACTTCTGGGTAACGCAGTGCATCAATTATAGACTATTTGTGTTTCAGACTTCCATTGTTCAGTGAGCAGTGATTTTCAAATAATTTTTACTTGCTGAGTAAGTTCTCACACCTCAGAAATTCTTGAGAATGTACTCCTTATTTCCGCTCGTGTATCAGTTAAGTGTTATGTTTAGCTCTTGATGTATCGTAATTTCATAATGTTATGTGTTCTAAAAGTGAGTTTGAAGCAATTCAACTCACACATTGCGCAGTAACATACGAGCAGACAAAAGGTGCGGAACTCTTCGTCGTAGAAACAATGGTCGGAAACGTGCGTAAATAAGCGTTCAAGGGAACTCCTCTTTGCGGTTGCCGCAGTTACGCAAATAAGACCAGTAATTGTACGCTTGGCATCGTTGGCTGCTCGTCCGATTTGTCGTTTTTTCAACGTATAGGCCGTATCTCCCCTCCATTTCAAGGGTAGATTGAGACTCACGTTTTCACCGACTGACTCACCTAGATGGCTGAAGAGCAGATGTATTTTAGATGCTCTTCTTAATTCCCTATACTTGATAGTCGATACTAGATCGCGCAAAGTTTCATACATAACTGCCTTCTAAATGGGTGAAGTCAGACCCTAGATCACATAGAATTAGACTATGAGTACTTGGAATTTGAAATTGGTTCACGTGCACTTGCACTCTACATTCCCATTAATGGAACTCGGAATTACATGAAATTTTATTGAGGATCACCTTGGATGTGACTGTACCCCCTGGAATGTAACTGAACCACCTGTAATGTAGCCATACCGTCTGGGGATGTGACTTTGTACCACCTGGAAATAGACCCTGGATGACCTAAAATATTACTGGGGACCAATCAAAATCCAACTTTGGACCTTTTAGAATGGAATTCTGGAACAACTGGAATGGAAATCTGGACCACCTGGAATGAAATTTTGGATCACTTAGACTTGATACGTCGTGGTAAGGACAATCTTTTCCTACAGGACAATTCTTCCGTTATATTTTAAGGAAGAAAACATTTTCAT
Source organism: Trinorchestia longiramus (assembly GCA_006783055.1). NCBI lineage: Eukaryota > Metazoa > Arthropoda > Malacostraca > Amphipoda > Talitridae > Trinorchestia > Trinorchestia longiramus. Next base: position 167,661 of record VCRD01000363.1, read on the forward strand.
TTCACCAATTCAAAAGATAGTCAGTCGATTACATTTTAAAATATGCATCTCATGATATATATGCGTCACTCTAACATTTATACTCACAAGGCTCCTCCAGTTAAATAAATACAGCTGTTTTATCTAAGAAATATGACAGTTTGTGTTGCATATCTGTCGGCAATGAACTGGCTTAACAATTGAATAGAATGATGTTGGGTGCGGCTAGACACTTTTCTCGAAGAGTGGAGGTCGGCCTGCAGCCCCAGCTGTGAGGTCTGCCTTTTCCATTTGCAGAACTACTTCTGGCAGCGCTGTTAACTTTCTGCTTCTCTTTCATTGACGACCCCGAACTGAGCACAGCCCGTACTTCTGCCTTGTCTTCGCCATTATCGGACCATAGTCGGTCTTGTGTACAGTATGGCTGCAGATCTGTTGGCCCTTGAAATGACCAACGTTGATTCTCTTTCTTCCAGACTTTTTTCATAATAGAAACAGTTTTTGTGGGAATTGTTTTTTTGTTAGTTTCAGGTAGTGCTTATGGCTTGCAGTTGTTCTTGTCTTTAGCTTCGACTATTTAATACTGTGGTGTTACTACTATGTGGTACATAAAAGCATTCCTTCTACTCTGACATTTTAGGACTTTTTCAAAGTTTATTGTCAGAATAACCTCAACTCGGTGAACTTTAACCTTTATCCTTCGTTCTGTACTAGTTTCTCATATATATTCACTCCCAGTTCATACTCCTTTTGTGTGTTGCTGAATACACATAGCGAATTGTTTTATGCTAGAGCTAATTTTGTTACTTCGCATCTACGTACAACTGCGTTTGTGTTCCATTACAACACCCATTTGAGATATGAATTGCATGAGTGTTTTTTTAAGCTGGTGATACAAACCTTTCTTCAAGGATATTTATCCTCTTCCTATCGACTTCTTGGCCTAGAAAGTTGGAAGAGAGTTTTTTTATTTGTCTTTTTATTGGGTTGAAGAATCTCCATCTGCTCACGCAGAATACTTCAAGAGATTTTGAGTACTTTTCGAAGTAGAGTCTTGAGATCTGATGCCAACCCTGAAGTTCTGGCAGCTTCCGACACAACTCCTAATGAAGTTTCGGTGGGAATTAAAGTTTCTTCCATGCTTGTCTAGAAGGTGACACTGAAAGGCTTTTCTATCCACCATTTGCCTTTTTTATACAAGGTTTTCTCTAAAGCGATTGGATGGCACGGAAAACCATGTTGTCCATGACTTTCCATTGATAATATCAAATTTCCCTGAAAGTAAATGAAAGATTTATTTGCGATTCTGTCTCTTACTTTCAGCGTATTTTCTTACATTGTTTCTTCATGTATCATGGTTCGCACTGAGAAACGACGTCGACCGAAGCATTCTTGGTAGTTATTTATCTGCAACTTTTTTCCTTAAAATTTTTTTTCTCAATGATTACATTTTTACATTAGAGTGAACGAGGGGAAAAATGTGCCGGGTATAACTTTTTCTTGAAAAACATTATGAATGAATCTGAAGTGCCTCAAGGTACCCCGCTTATTTGGATTAAAGTCTTGTGAACAAACCAACGATGTTTTCTGTCAAATTGACAGTTGGACTTGGACTCTCAATTTTTCTCTCAATAGTTAAAATGTTCACGTTGATTCATTTGGTCCACATAAATAAGATAGATTTTAATACTAAAGTGATAGCTTATAGGGAAGTCTGCTGTTGTATCTGCCGAAGCTCTGGGGAGCCGCGTTTGTTGATGCCGTTATTTGCATTTTGTGTAGAATTGAACTTTGTTTCTTTTAATTTAGCCACACACGGTGTGATTAATTTTTTTCATATAGATCAAAGAGTTGAGTTCAGTGAATTTTACATCGATGAGATCTCTCTCTTAATATGGTGAGGCAATGTAGGACAATGCTTTGCTGACCCCTGCCTCACGTATACTCCCTGTAGGACATTGTCTTTTTGGCAAGCTGAAGACCTGCAGCGCATGTCAGGAGATAGGAAAGCTTCCTTGTCACTAACAGGTCGAGATATTTTGTGATAGCTTGTCTTATATCTAGAGAATAAGAGCTCTTCGAAAGTGCCCGTGCCTGTAACGTTTCAAATCCTTTGTCTACTAATAGTCCCTCTCGCTACCAGCATGTTCGCAGTCAACTGCGAACACGGTAGTTAGTAACTCTTGCTACCGTCGTGTTCACAGCAAGCATAATTAACATCGCTTGCTGTGAACACGATAGCTAGTAACTCTTGCTACCGTCGTGTTGACAGCAAGCATATCTAACATGGCTTGCTGTAGACGGGACGGTTGTTAGCGGTACTGAGAGCTATCATCAGTAGACGATGCGTTAATGTAGACGTTGGGATGTAGCTTGTAATCACTGTCACTCACATATTTTATAATAGCCTTGTGACAGCCTAAATAGAACGACATGCACCTGAGTTTTCCCTGTACAGAGACCTCTGTGTGTTAGAGTATCCATGAAGGGAGAACGACCTCTATAAGCGGAACTTATCCATTAGGAGGATGACTGCCAATATTAGCCCAAGTATTCATAACGAAAGTAACTACCTCTGCGATGGGACGTTTCCATTATGGTTTGAAGGATGTGTGCGCGCTCATGAGTCCATTTCGAAAATTGCGATTCATGTAAAACGACTGTAATCGTTTCTCTGTATCAAAATGTCCATGATGAGATCTACAACCTTCTCAGGTTAAGAAATTCTTTGAGATTATGAACCTTTTTATGAGGACTCTAAGTTCAGACTAGCGAGTGACCATTCCATTGCATGAGAAAGTCTGAGTGTCATGATTAATGTTGGCATTCATGAGCTCGCCAATTTTCGTGCCTCCGTCTGGCCAGAATTTTATTGCTCTTCCAGTTCGCTCATCTCTGAGTTCTTCTCTTAGTGTCATTTCATCTACAGCTTGTGAAAGGGCAGCTTTGGCTTCCTAGATCCAAAACACAAACCTATAAACTGCCGACCAGGGTATAGACTCCAGCTCACAAGCCGCCTATCACTTTTACACCAGGCGAAAATCCGATTTTATTGCTCTTAATCGGACTCAAACGCGGCAAGTCGAACACACGTTCCCCATCGACGGAATGTGAGGGAAAAGTCCTCCATTTCGGGGAAGTTTTATGCTTTTCCGATATCGAAATCGACCTTACGAAGACATTTTAATCATTTCAAGCACTATTCAAGTCTTCGTAATCAGCCGCTGGTACGCTTCAAGCTTCAATTCCAAAGAAATCCCTTACAATTACGAGCACAGAATGGATGACTGCTTCCTTGCAAATTTCTAGGTTTTTTTTCAATAGCTGAAGTCTGAAGCATTATCGGGAGGTATTTCATCCTCTTTGAACTCCTCCGTCTCAGCATATTTCTGAAGCACTTATGGAAGGACTCGCATTTTGAGAAAAATTTGAGTCATGCTAGCCCTGATATATTTCACTTGTCTATGAAAAGTGTACTGTATTTGTACAAAATGACCACTGAGGGCTGCGTGCAAATTATGTCGCGAGGGTTAATAGGAACCCAAGTGTTGTGTTAGACATCACCAAAGACTTGGATAAGCAGGGCATCAGCGTAAGTACTCGCACAATTGAAGGGTGGAAAGCACTAGTGGACTACTTGCATTTTTTCCCATGGTAAATATACTATATTTTCCACGGGAAAAAATGCAAGTAGTCCACTCCCGTGCTGTCGCTAACACAGCGCAGACAGAGGCGATTACGATCCAGTAGTTTACTATATGAAGGGTGGACAGCACTAGTGGACAACTTGCATTTTCTCCTCTGGGAAAAAATGCAAGTAGTCCACTAGTGCTGTCCACCCTTCAATTGAACGTTGTTTAAATGAGAATCGCTTACATGGACGTAGACCACTTCACATGCCACATCATCTTCCAACGAGCTTAAATTTTGCCAAAACTTTCTTGAACAAAGTAAATTGCTTTTGGAAACGAGTTCTATGGAGGGATGAAATAAAAATTGAGTTACTTGAAAATAATGATGTCAACAAAATTTGGCGTCCGAAAAGCGAGGATTTTTTTCCCCAAGAACACAAGGGCAATAGTTAAAAATCAAAATGGTTGCCAATAGTTAAAAATCACAATGGTCGCCAATAGTTAAAAATCAAAATGGTCGCCAATAGTTAAAAATCACAATGGTCGCCAATAGTTAAAAATCAAAATGGTCGCCAATAGTTAAAAATCACAATGGTCGCCAATAGTTAAAAATCAAAATGGTCGCCAATAGTTAAAAATCACAATGGTTGACAATAGTTAAAAATCACAATGGTTGATAGTTAAAAATCAAAATGGTCGCCAATAGTTAAAATCAAAATGGTTGCCAATAGTTCAAAATCAAAATGGTTGTCAATAGTTAAAAATCAAAATGGTTGCATGATGTTTTGGGGTTGTTACAGCTCATTTGAGACTGGTTACAGAATTACAATCCAATGAGTTATGAAATCTAATGACTGCATCAAGATACTGAATGAAAACCTCAATTGATGAACGTAGAATCTTGGGCTCAGACGGCGGTTCAAATTCCAGCACGAAAATCACTCTAAAACGTACGTCTCAATCTGTAACTGCATGGCTCCAGAAAAATAAAATTAGAATTTTACCATGGCATTTTGCAAGTCTTGACTTCAATCCACTTCAAAATCTGTGGCGAAATTTGCAAGTTCGAATATATCGTCGGGCTCCGAAAGACCTTCAAGATTTAGAACATATAACTAATAAAGAATGGAATAATATGCGAGTATAAATGTTTATATTTGATTCAATGGTGTAAAAACTGTTCGATGGAGATTATCAAAAAAGAAAGTCATGCTATTAACTATTGATATTATTATTATGTCCACTTGTTCTCACTAAACGAATATTTTTGTCAATTCATTTTTTGAATATTGTTCAATTTACTAAATTAAATGTGTCGTTCTGAGAACAGAGTTTAAAATTTCTATTCATTTAGGAAAAACATATTAAGAGTTTGGAATCAACCGAGCATTAAATTTTATGAAATAACTAAAAGTATTAAACATTTTTATGTGTACGAATAATTACGTTGCTAACTGTATGTCTTCTTCATTCTGGGTTATTTAACCTTGTTAAGATAATTAGTTGAACACTTCAAGCGAGTGTTGCGAATAAACTCTTATATGAAATAATATTGCTTATACTTTCATTCAGATTCCTTAGCTCAGAGTGTTCTATTAATATACTGACGCTGTCATATCTTTCACTGGAAATAATCACGTATTGTTTTGCGTAAAATTCCACTAATTGAACTTTGATCTTTTCTTTTCCAGGTAAAAACTTCTGAGCCAACTCAGTCCCGTGCAAGTCTTTACGCTAGGCCTCTCTCTTGTGTGAGTAAACGTCAGTCATAAGTTGTGTGTCTGAAGTCGTAAGGCGCGTCTCATGTCGTAAGTCTCTTGTCCACTTAAAACCCAATCCTGGCTGTCTCGCGTCGTGACGAGTTTGCAGGTCTCTAGTCAGGCATCATCTCGCCAAGAAGTGTGTCGCCGCCGAGAGTGTTCTGCCAAGAAGTGTCTTGTTTAAATGTATCTTGCTTGGTTATGGGTGTTGTCTGACACTGTGTTGTGCTCGACAATGATTTTGTTTCATTGGAAGTTATGCAGGGTTTCATGCAGCAAAATTCCCAGGAAAAATTACTCCTGATGGCTATTGATAGTTACGTCAGGAACAATGCTACCCGACATTTTCTAGGTAAAGACTGTTATTTTAGTTCATAAGCAAAACAGTGACCGCTGTCACGCAAAACTAACGTCATGCTATGCTACCTCAATAATCTTCCCTTAAAAGCGACCCGCTAAGTATGCAAAGAAAATTTCACGTAAACATGGCTGTACAGTGAGGAATTCACAGTGCAATCAGGATCTGTTTGTGACCAGCTGCATTATACAGGGTGTCTCAAAAAAATGTACTCGCCCTTTAACCGTTGCTAACATGCTGTCTTCTTTGTGTTGCAGGTGTGAGGTTCGAACCTTTGCGAACATGATTCTTTAATCACATTTAATCATGTTTGCAAAGGTTCGAACCTCACACCTGCAACACAAAGAAGACAGCATGTTAGCAACGGTTAAAGGGTGAGTACTTTTTTTTGAGACACCCTGTATATACAGGACGAGGAGGAAATTCAATCCTCTGCTTCCGGTCAGAGGTGCATAGTTAATTCATCGTGCAGGGAACAGTTGATGTATGTTTCTGCTGGACCTGCAGTTTTGTCGTCAATCGTCCGTGTTGTCACAGAAGTTCCGCCCAAAATAAATGTGTTGACAAGGCTTGTTATAGTCTGTGATTGATACCGACGGTATGTAAACCACATTATTTGTATTGTTGATATTATTTGAATCGGAATATCCGGGGCACTAACAATTACGAGGAGCCACTAACTCTATGAGAAATAAGTATAATTAGCTGGGAATATTTGTAGAATGCTCGTCAGGTCTTTTACTTATCAAGGATCATTCTTTGCGTAATTTTTATACTTCGAAAGGTAAATATCTTGTGCAATGCTGAGTACTTTCCATTTTATTTTCCATCATTCGTTAACTACTGGTGAAACTAGATTTTTCAAATAAAATTTAAAAGGTAGTTCAACGAATTCTATTTATTTTTTGTGATATTTTTGCATATTTACTTGCCTAAATTTAGCTCTGCCCACAAGCCTCTACATCAATTTCGATTGTGTGAAAATATATTTTCTCTTTCTAACTTACAACTGCTAATCCTCGTAGCGTACCGGCGATTGTATGAGAAGTTTATTAATGCCAAAGTAAGTATTTCTATTCGAACTTTAACCCCGCACAAGTTTTCCGTTTCTTTTCCATGTGGGTACGGGAGTAAATCATCTACGCCAGAGATAGTGTGATGAAGTTGCCATGTTTGCGCATAGTTGCGAGATTTGAACATTAGGGTCCGCACCTTACATGGTGAACATGCATCTGTTAGCACGGGCAACCGCACTTCCATAATTTCGCCGGCCAAACACACGAGTTGTGCATCACCTTCGTGTGAGAAAAGCATATCTGTGTTTCATAAGTTTATTTCTATACTCTTCAGTGCCCCAGTGTACCATGCGGTCGCCTTTCAAATAGGCCTGTTAACATCCAGTACTGGTCAAGAGTATTACAAAAATACTTTTTTCACTTTTATCGCGTGTGGATTGTCCATAAGTAAGAAATAAGTAAGATCAACTATGAAACCTATCAACTATATTTAATAAATGTTCATACATAGATTAATAATTACAAAACAAATAAATAGCAGTAACTTATGTACTAACATTTATTGAATGTAGTTTATAGGTTTCATAATTATTTTTTTTACTTATGTACAATGTACATGCAATGAAAGTAAAAAAGGTCTTATCCTTATACTTTTGACAAGTACTATGTATGGTACTGCAGTGTATGTATACAAACGTTTCCTTTAAAAAATGATATAATCAGTGAATTTTGATATCACTCACTGATTACCTACTTCTCTTGAATCTCCTTATGACAGATAAATGCAGCCGAATATTTTGTTATCATGAGTAAATGTCACGACAGTTCATTAACTTTTCTTCATCAAGGGGTGTGTGCGAGGAGAGGCTTATGTGTATCTTCTGAGAATGTTGAATTCCTGGACTCCTTTAGGGCGTTAGATAATGGTGTCTGTCCTCGTCAGCGTATTTTCCTCGTTTTTCCTGGCATTTTCTAAGAAAATTTGCGCTAAACTTGAGTTAAAATATTCAAAGATATTCCTCCTCAACACACCTCAGAATCGGCAATATATCTTGCACGAGTCCATTTTGAGCTTTGTTCAGTTGGTTTAGATCTTATTTGTCTGTTTCTCTATCTCTCTCAGGGTGTAGGCTAACGCACCGTGCAATTAACCTCCTGGTTTACGCTATCGTGTTCATATCTCTTCCGTTGTACATTGTTTCTAATTTTTGTCGCATTTCTTATGTTAAAACATGCTTTGAGCTGCGATAATGACTGCTATAATGACATTTCTTCTGCTATAAACCTGCTAATTAGTCCACTGGCTCGTATCCAGCGGTTGCCTCCTCAATGACCAGCACACCTGCATAACAAAGACTTTGTAACTCTTCGTGCATGCGGTGGACTTAGGTTTAATCTTATAGAAAGGTACGCTTCATCTTACCTTCTGCTAATTGTCTTTCTCTTTCTTCAAAGAAGCTGGTGTTTCGAGCAACCTTCTTTTATTTTTGTCACATGAAGTTGCATCCTCACGTTGTTGAACGCTCATCGAACAGATAAGGAAATTAAATACAGCATTTAAATAGTATTATGATGAATCGTGGAGTTTATTTGTATGATGGTACTTAAAAGAACAAAGTTAAAAAGAGATACTCAAAAAAGAAAAAAATAATTTCTAGAATTGCCAATCTGAAACGTATTTCACTTCCATAATCATACAAAACAATAGTCATTCAGCCATAGCTTTGTCTCAAATCAAAAAATATTCTTGTTCACAAACGTGCAAGTACATATAAAGGTCTTATTGATGTCATTAATTTCTTTGTTTTTATTAATCACATTGTAAAGCAAACGCCTTTGTTATGCTAATCCCATTTAATGTAAATTGTGCTTCATATGCAACATTTCAACACTCATGGATCTTAGGTAACATACGGAAAATTCTATCTCGTTCACATTAATGCTAATGGCTAAGATGAGCAGGAAAAAAACGTACCTGCCACTAAATTCAATCGTGTGTTGCCGAGTATTACTGAGACTTGCAAAATCAAGACACAATTAGAGCATGAGTTCGTAAGAAAACATTCTGTTCGTACACCGTAGTATTGTCGAACCCTGATTATCGTCCTCGAATTAGTCGAGTTCACTGCTAAATTGCCCTGTTAAAAATCTCATTAGCATTTCCATGCGAAATCATTTAATCAGCAAAATCCAATCGCTCATCGCTGCGTGCGCTAATAAACAAGTCGTTGCTCAATTTCTTCTGTAACAGACTGCAGCAACAGATTTTTTAAAGCGATTGTTATTCAGAACAAGTGTATCATTAGTCTTCCAGGCATGTGGGACAGTGAATTATTTTGCAAGCTTTCGTTTACGATTCTTTTAGTCTTGCTGCCAGGAACAAATTCCTTTGTGGCATTAAAGTTCTATTATAAATGAGTCATATAAACGGGCCAAAATTGGTGTAACTCGTGCGGCGTGATGAAGCGATTTTCTCGCTCGTACGTCCTGCCTCACATTTGTTCCTGCATAAAATCTGCATTGAGATCATAGGCGTGTCCGTTCAATTAGCTCCAGTCAGTCAGTCAGTTTTTGGAACATACTTTGACGACTGGTTTTGTTTTACTTTATCAATATGTAATATTCAACTTTTCTTTGTCATTCGCTTATGCCTTCGTTTATTTTCGATACTTAATTTTTTTTCGTTTCAACCAATTCAATTGTCTTTAGTGTTATTATCGGTCATTTAGGATGTATGTTGGACCATAATACGGATCTAATAGTGGTCCAAGTTTAGTATCTGAACTTGCAGTAATGTACTCATTTGGAAAGTAGGCAGGCAACACGACGCGTAATCTGCAGAACAAAATAACGAAAGTTCCAAGAAGAAGTTTCTCTCCCCTCTATTTTCATCCACGAGGCTGCATTGCAGAGCTGTGATGTTTTGCTAATTAAGGACGATGTTACTATTTTAGATAAAATAAAAAGTTCACTAGAGGTTAGCATTTTAGATTTTTTTTTAACCTAAATGCATGAAATGAACAGGGCTTTCTCTTGGCCGATCATTTATTAATAATTTATTTGAAAAAAAAAATTTTTAATGATTCAAATTTGTTTATTTGAGTCATTCTTCAGTGCTTGATGTATTTCCTTCTTTATATTAACGTGCACGACTAAATTCACTAAACTCCATTGTCATGTTCAACATTTCTCGCTGATCTTGGCTTTTCATTAACCAAAGCGTTCGTTGGTATAAAGATGAACTCGTTATAAGTTTTCAATTCAAAAATATTTTATACGAAATATTTTGACTTTCATCTCTCACTATTTATAATGAATTTCTTTTGACTTCAATTCACATCAGAACTCCGTTGTCAGGGCTTCCAGCCCTGCAATATCGGAGTGAGGAAATTACTCATTAATGGGTGTTCTCCGGCCCCTACATATTCATCTGCTCTTATGAAAAGTGATTTGGAAAACGTATATCCTTCATTTAAATGAAATGCAGCTTTGTAGATTCAAGTTAGGGATATTACGCGTTCGTTGCCATGTCATGTGTATGAATTTCTAGTTTTAACACGCTGCAGTCGCTATGTTTTTTACGGTTGAAATATAGATGCTTTACCATAAGTCGACTGGTACTCTCATTGTTTCTCAGGAGAAATTTGAATTTTTATTTTTTCCTTATATATTGTGGAGAAGAAAGACAATTAATCGCTATACTCTCCCAATGTATGATAAGAAATGCCCTCAACAGACTAAAATATCGGAGTGCCAATACACTGTAATTGTTCGGCACACTTTTAGACTTGGTTTGTGGGCGGTTGAAGTCAGTGTCGTGGGGAGATCCGGCAAAAAGACTGCAAGGGACTGCGTCGTGTGTGCGACACTTCATTAACACGTTGAGTGCGATTGTCTAGCCGGTGCAAATCTTTACTTTGTACACACAGTCACTAGAAAGCTTTGAAAAAATTACAGAACCTAACCTGAGCGACCCACCGGTGGGTCGTATCGCACTTAACGTGTTAAGTCTGCTTGTGAGCAACGGTGGCAGTGTTCCAGAATGTTGCATGAATGAGAAGCTTTATCAGCTTACGGCTTTTGCTTTCTTTCTTCACGTTTGTGAAATTCCAAGGCTGTGCTAGTTTGTGTCTGTAGGCGATGTTTGCTGAGAATTTGTAGAACAATGTACTCGGAATTATCATGGAATGCACGACCGTCCACCTGCAAATCAGTTCAGGCTAAGTCAAGTTTACTTAATTATTTTTACAGGTTGCTCGAAAATTGCCTGCATGTGATGCATGCTTTGTGATAGTTTCACGTGTGTGTAATGTTATTACTTGATTTGCCAATAATAGTTCCAGCATAAATCCAGGAGTCCAAAAAACTAATATTTCTGCTGTTAAATTTACATTCAAACGAACAATAATTTATTCAGTGTATATACATGTCCATGTACTTAATTGTTTTTTAATAATGTTAGGAATCTAGTAAATGTAAAATATACTTCAAGCTAAAACAAATTCCCGTTTGTGCATATTCTATATGGACTTGTGTAAGAGGCTTGTGATAAAATTTATATTTATTTCTTCATTTTAAGTAAAAGTGCCTGGTTTCAATATTTTGGTACATTTTATATCCACGAAGCCTTTAAACAAGCAGTGCATGTGTACAGGAATGCATGAGTTAGAAAAAGCTGTAATGCTGCTAACTTCACTAGAAATGAGATGATCGTACCATTTTTGTGATGCTAAGAACGTGTTTTTAAATGAATGGACTCATCAAACTTGTTTAGAGGTGTGGGAGGTGCGGCACTGTTCGTTTGAATGAATGCTTGACGGGACTATTGAAATTTTCCAAAGATTGAACCTCAAGATCCCCATACGTCTACAATAGCTAGCAATAGTCTAGTAACTTAGAAATTAAGAGTTACTTAATACAAATAAAACAACTGGACAAAACGTGTAACTGGGCAAGTCTCTTAGCTCTCAAGAGCAAAATTTGCCTGTTCTGCGTAGGGTCATGTTCCGAAATCAATTTATGTATCATGACGCAGTGTTTACAGGACGTATAGTATATCCCGAGATTCTAGCGACACTGCTACGTTTGTCTATCGCCTTCGGCCGCCCTGCAATTTCGTACGTGTTACTAAATAGCAAAGTCGCTTGTTATCTCCAGACTCGCATCGCCAGCCTAATGCATTATGATACTAAACCAGTTTCTATCATTCACAAAAGCTATACTTCTAGACCAAAATATACTTTCTGAAATGTGCCCTTTACTAATATATTCATCTATCATCAATTACTTTGATAGCAACCTTCAAGAAACTTGAGTGGTAGACACGAGGCAAACGGGTCGTATCTTATTTTAGAAGCTCAGTTAAATCTGATGTGATGGTAGAAGCTCTAACCTCAGCCGCAACAATGCAGAAACAGTTCATCAAAAATCGAGCTTTAAGAATAACAGAGTATTTTTTCCGTGGCATCTAGCTCTGAACTAACGTGTTTCTTAAAACATTAACAGTTGTGTTCGAGCAGCGTCGTCTTACTGGTTCAAACTAAAAGCAGTAGAACCAGGCAAATTCGTACTGTATCAAACTCGACGATTCTTATGGAAGCAATGCAATTATTTTATTCTTTTCCATTATTCTGTACCTTATTTTGTGTACACACGAGAACACAAATTAAATGAGGCATCTTGCTCAATAGTGTTGAAATTTGACATGAATTTTACGCAAACGTTCTGTTTGACCTGCTGGGTTTTCGCTGTTCTTTCGCTGCTTTTTCGAAGGCCTTTGTTTTGCAAAGGCCCTCATTTACAGAGAACGTTTTATTTTGGAATGTGCTTTTTTTAGAAGGTATTTTATTTTTGAAGATGTTCCTTTTCTAAAAACCTTTTTTGAGCGAAGTCTATGTCTGTGAATATCGTTTTATATAGGCTTGCCTTGACTCAAACTAGTTTTTTGCGATGACGTTCTTTTTACGACATTCTTTTTGCAGACATTTTTTTGCACAATTTATCTACTATTTCAGATTCTACTTTGTTTCAGACTTCTTCAATACATAAAATCACGTCAACCATCTAATGAGCCCCGCTTAAATTTATAAAATGATTCTCAATTTATTCTACCTATATTGGATGAAATTTCTTACTTATGCTATGGAGAGTTATGGCGTAGATTCCTTTGTGTTTCATCTACTGGCCTAATTAATAATTGTTTGGTATTAAATTCCTGGTATTAGGAATTATTGGAAAATGTCATTATGATAGATGGCGAAAATATTTTCAACTTGAGTATCAAATGGCGGTAATTCTGGCCGCTGACTTCAGACTTCAATGAAAGGCTTCATTCCTGTGAAAATTCTTTGCGCAGCTCTCTTGGCTCTAGGACTTGAATGAAATTAAAGCAGATTTTTCTTGTGCCGAACAAGGTATTTTGTTGAACTTGTTCATGTTTTGTATAACTTTTTGCTCTTCGATTCAGTTGCGGGCTGCTTTTCCCTTCAATTTTAACATTGTTCGATTGTTTGCTACTTCTCTTAGGTCAATCACCATCCGGGACTTTTTGATATTTTAAATTCCACTTCGGTTGCTCTTCAGCTCGTCGCTCATTTGCAGTACAACCTCCAAAATAATATATTTGTGGACTATGAGTTCCCACGAGTCTTATTGTTTCTGACGCTACTCGAGTTTTTAAATGCAGTTACGTAAACACTTATCGGTATGATTTTTCAGTACTTTAAGTAGGTTCCAAGTAATTCTGCGAGTAATTTCATGATGTAACTCGTTAGGAACATAAGTGTGTTTACTAAATTCTCAAGAATTTCTTCGAGGCTGAGTACCATATTCTTTTATTTAGGGTTATTCATTCATTAGTTCATTAACCCTTCATTAGTTTTTGTTATTTTCTATTTATCTGTAGATATGGCAAAGTGTTCTAAGTGTTTTCATATGTTAATGATTTTCTATGGACAGCTCGTTCTGTTGAATTTTAGTACATACAGTGTAACAATCCTCTCAGTTCTCGAGTAGGTGACCGACTTGACATTCGAGCGACTTGAACCAGTTTGAATACCGCAGAACTTATTGGTCGATTTCGTAGAAAACTCAAACGTAAAATGAAAAGCAGAACTATCAAAAATTAGCAACAACCGTTTATGAAAGATCGGGAAAACGCTTAGCTTGGTTAATTTGTTCATTTTCGCGGTGAATAACAAGCTTGCAATTTGATCACGAATTCGTTCCTGCTTAATAGGGCTCCGAACGCTAGGGATGGAAGTAGTGTCTTGTTCGAATTATATTACCTGCTGTGTAAATTAAGGTCCTGTACCGTTGTAATCATCCTTTTTTTGGTAGCTTTACCTTCATAGATGCTCACATTCAGGGTGCAGCAACATAACTTCCTGTTTTTAGTGAGTTTTGCTTGGAAAAAAGGAAGTTATCTTGTTGCACCCTGTAGAATGTCTGATATTCGCGTCAAAAATCGTAAGGTCTGCTTAAAAGTCCTCTACGCATACTTTTGTTCATGGTTTAGGAATTCAGGCAGGATTGAACGTCGGATTCGTGGATGGGCCAATGCGAATGTTACTGTGATTATTTAAGTAAAGAGTGGTCGATTAATTCGCCTATAGTTGGAAATTTAACTCGATATTGTGTTCACATTGAAAAATGTAATAAAAAACGATGTCAAATAAACCATGCTTTTTATATACACTGTACAGCCTAAAGTCGTTGAGCCAGTGATTCTTATTTGATGGTCTTGAAGATCTAGTTGGTCTGAGATGAATGCTAGGGTGATGTCTATATACTGCCCAACTTTCTAGAATTAAAGATGATTTATGTCTATGAAAGTATAGTTTTTTCAAAATTAATGGAAATATGTCGACGAAAATGAAAGGTTATCGGACAATAAAGCAAGACTGAGGCTGGCGACAAGCAATGATTTAGTGATCCAGCCGGGCATCAAAAATTACTGTCATCTTCTGGAGCACAAATTGATACGAGTTAACAATAACCGTAGGGACACAAAGCGAGCGAACCTCGGTAAGGATAACGACGTTTTTTCGGCCACGATGTTTACGAATTTTTTTTACTTCGGAATCCGTAAGAGTGAATGAATGTTTTATGTTCAACCAAGGTGTCTGAGGGCGAGTTAATCATGCACATTTGAGTTGTGCTTTCACCTTCTAGTTTCAGTTCTTTGCGCGTGAGGCAACTGTGTGTTGATCGCATAGTAGGGGTTTGACGGTTCTATTTGACGGTGCCCTGTCAGTTATCTGATCGTAGCCTTGCTATGTATATGAGCGATGGACTCGGCTTCTTCCTTCATCTTATTTACCTTCCCTCATGAGGACTGCAGTGCGGACTGCGCCCTGCCGATGATGCAACCCATGCCCCTCGACCAATAAATTGACATACCAATTATCAAGTTCCATTTGGCTGTCGTCTGTTTGTCTCCTGTTAAACAGTTTCCGCTACCGTACTCCATTTGATGCGAAATAAACAGTAGGAATCTTTTAGAACGCGGAGAGTGTCAAGTTTTTGTATAAGGGTTCTTTATTGTCGAAAAATATTTATTTTATGCGAGACTCCAAACAAACGCATTTTCCTTTTTGCTTGTAAAGTCCAGTATTCTATTCAATTTGTCAATTTTGTTCTCATATAGGAACATGGTTTCATTCTTTCTAAATCTCATTCACTTTCCTCGGTATAATTTTGTGTTTTAGGTACAATATTTTGCCAGTAGAATATTGTTTACTTGAGTTGACAACCTTAGGCCCCTCACAAACTTTCTTTTTTGACAGTTGCCTTCTCTCTCAGAACACACATGCTCTGTTCACTCTTCACGTTGGCCAGAAATTTTCAATCTTGGGTCTTGAACCCAGAAATTTTCAATCAACCTAAACAATTGCGGTGAATCTCTAAGCTTTATTCGCATCGTATTTTGTATCCGCCTAGATTTCCCCTGCCGCTTGCTCAACCCCTCACAGCTCCCTTGCCGTAAGCCAAACCAATTCCTTGTCATTCACTTAAATGCATTTTCGCGTGTCTTTTTTATTTCAAAATTACATGCCTGTGTGTTGAAGTGATTTCTTTTTGATGTTCTCACTCGTTACTTGCGGTTGCCGATTACTGAAGTTCCGACGGTGGTGGTTGTGGTTGGTTTCTTTTATGGCCCCCTCGACTCGCATGCAGCAGATAAGACTGATTGTTGGTGATGCTGAATTGGATGAAAAGATGTTTTCAGATGCGTGGCTTGTAAAATTAGCGGAGTAACTGTTTGGGTTCTGGAGTAAAGGCATAACAGCTTCCACTGTAGCAGAGAGGTGAGCTATCTGTGCCTGTGCTGCTAGGTCCTTGGTTTCGAGTGGGGTTTTTGGGTGGACTTTATGACTCAGGTTGTGGGTGGACTTTGTTTTGGGTTGTTGGTGAACTTTATGACTCAGGTTGTGGGTGGATTTTGTCTTGGGTTGTTGGTGAACTTTATGACTCAGGTTGTGGGTGGACTTTATGACTCAGGTTGTGGGTGGACTTAATGTATCGGGTTGTGGGTGGACTTTATGACTCAGGTTGTAGGTGGACTTAATGTATCGGGTTGCGGGTGGACTTTGTGACTCAGGTTGTTGATGGACTTGGTGTCTCAAGTTGTGGGTGGGCTTCATGACTCGGGTTGTGGGTTGTCGTGCTGAGGCTTCACGGTCCGAATTGTGAGAAAACTGTTTTTCTCGGAAAAGACTGTTATACTTTGAAATTAGGGAAAACATTTTTCAAGATGTCGTTTATGGCTGCTTACAATGCGATATCTACCTTAAAAGCTAAGGCGGTATGTATTCAAGTGAAAACCTTATGCTTCTTGGGGAAAAATTATTTAAACAGTAATAACGGTTAAGATGGAATTAGTTCAGTCAGGAATTATAAAAATGTAATTATTTCGTTCGCAAACACTACAACAATACAAAAGTGGGCTAAATATTTTAGGAAATAGATGTTTTACTTCGTGTTTTCTACTTAAAATTTGCTGTTCAGGTAAAGTGGATAACATCGAACCTTCCCATAAACATTTCCACGACTGTGATTATTGCACAAGTTTCCAATGCATATTTTTTTGGTGGTTTAGTCGCGCAATCTCCAAGAGACTTGAACTGTGATGACACCAATGCCTCGTACGTTCGCAAAGATCAGTTAGTGTTTTCAATCCATTATCCCTATTCCGTTTCTATTTTCTTTAAATGATAATACTTATCATTGATATGGTCATTAATATTTTATTAGCAATATAATTGTCAATACAAATATCACAAATGTTATTAATTGCAGTTGTTTAATTAATATTGTGAGAAGTAATGAGAAGTAATAAAGCTATCAGATGTAATCGAAAGTAACATCAGTGCAACTCTGAACGATGAGGGAGGGAAGAAATTAAGCTATGCCAGGATAACGCGGCTGAGCAGTGGAGAGTTTTTCCGAAGATTTTTTTCATGTATTTCTAGCCCCGGATAATGCTACTACATCAATAGAATAATAAGAGTCATAGTAGTAATGATAATGATAGTCATTAAGACTACTAAATATAATAATGATGACAATAGTAATTTTATGAATATTTCATTCATTTGCATGCAACTTTGTTTTTGCTTGCTGCTTTCTTAATTCAATTAACTAATGAAATACTCTGAATTCTTGACTAAGTTATCAGCAACGCCGTCGAGTGCCTTCCATGAATTGATTGTCCGCGATGAAACAGTTCTCTGCATTATTTGTCGACTAATTCACGCTAATTAACCCATTAGGTTGGCGGTAATTAAACTATGATCCCGTGACACAGTTGTGGTCGACCCTAGTTTGCATTCGCAATAAATGGCGCCATTTCACGTCCCTACCGAGATAATATGCTTAGAAATCTGTAGTCTTATTATCCTCAATTAATTCCCCTCAATATCCCTTGCATTAATATCCTCGTGCACCGGTATTGTTTACCATGAATGACGTCTTGTTTTGACGTGCTACGACATAGAGATCTTGTAATGGCCTTTCTGATTGATGTCTTGTGGCAATATTTAATAGACATCAGTTATTATTCTTGAAATTTTATTCAGACTATAAATTGTCGCCCGTCGAAAATCAAGCACTGCAGCTTATTAAATTTTGCCCTCCAGATTATGAGTGGTTGCATACATACATGAACTGTTCATGGACCACACAAACCCTTGGTGTCTTCAGTCCAAAAGGATTTTTTTGCCAACATTGTTGCGGTTGACATTCGATCGAATGATTTTTTTGATTTGTAACCGCTCCAAGTTGACGTGGAGGCAATTTTGACCCAGGATAATATTCTCAGCGACACCATCGTTCAAGAAACGACCACCCAAGTTTGTCATGATCAGCGTCGACACTTTTCTGCATTGGTTCAGTGCAGTCTCGCTACGACGAATAGCAGCGAATGTGTTCGTTTCATCCGACGGTTTAAAAAGCAATTATCAGCCTGTATTTACCAGCATAATGATGCGAGCTCCCTTGTTCAAGATTAAGACTAAGCTCAGGGTCATGAGCATTTGTTTCTGTTAGAGGAAGATAATCGGTGTGCAGGGAGAGCAGCCGCAGTTCCATAAGTTACGATGATTATGCAGGAGGGGTTTGGGACCGAATCATTCCTCAGTTTCTTTCATAATTCATCTCCTGTTAAGATTCAGTTTAGCTGGGCTTCCTTTTCAGGCTACGTAAGCCTAAAATGTAGCTTTAAACTGTCCCATATGAAGCAACTTAATTCACGTTGTAATTTTTACGTAAATATCAGAAAAGAGTCCAGAGTTGTGGACTGTGAGAGGCAGGTGATGAGACCATGACTTACTGCTGATATTTTATAACTTGTGAGATCGAAAATTAGCGAGTCTCGCCCCGTGTTTGAAAGTAGCTGACTTCAATGCAAGTTAGTTTGAACTAGTGTCAGAAACAAAGAACTGTTTTGTCGATGCGCAAGTGTCCCAGTGATAGTGTGCTTTGAAAACCTGTCATAAAAACGTTCATTTTTACATAGACACAAACCAACATCGCTACGCACTGTTCTATAGAACGTCATTGAAATGTTCGTTTTGTGTACACCTGGCACGATTGCAGAGTGCCTCTCACATCTGCCACACCAGTGCACGAAAACACATCTGACGTTTCTGAGCACCGCTTCGTTGTTGAGGAACACCTGACGATTGCACCACACGAGTTATGGGCTTCAGGAACACTAAACTCAAGAAAGTCTACGTGGTGCGCTCACCGTCTCTCAGATATGGGTAGCACTTGCAGCATGGGCTGGAACCACAGCGCGCCTAGCAAAAAATGGAAATTTGGTACTTCGATGACTACTGTATCATAGAATTAAAGAAAAAGAAACTATAATATTCATGTTAGTTGACTTTTTAGTTCATTGATTGCGTAAAATCCGATTGCGTAAAATCCATCGTGAAATATAGAAAGTAGACTTAAGACTTTACTAATTTTTGTGAGACTCCATGTATTTTCATAAATAAACTTCTCACTGACGAGGTTTTCACGATGTTACAACGTTACTGTGTTTTGTTCGTACAATGCAGCTTTTTAGACGAGAAATACATCTTTGGATAAAAATACCTCTCTTTTTTTGTATTGCATGCCAGAAAAATTTCAAACTAATTCTTTTTACAAAATAAGGAAAACAGTGGCATAAAATATATTTTTAAAACTGTGATCCTCGTATTACATATGACTTCTGCTGTGCTGTAAATATTTGTGAGAACCGATTTTGAGTTATTTGATTAGTCCGTAGGGAACTTGTATTTAACAGTTCTGCAATGAATGATATTACAATAATAGTTAGTAATGATTTTTCACTAGCTCTGCTCTTTAAACCATCACAATTCTTACGAGTGGAGAATCGTTATTCATTTTATGTTTTATACTCATTCAAATATTAAATAGCTTCTGGGTGTTTCTTTTTATTTCTTATCAAGAGGATTTAAATCTCCACTCGTGAGCCCGATTAATCTTTGATTTACACACCACTTTTTGATATGATACACGGCATGTGGTCCCCGGTACCCCAAGAAGAGATCAAAGTCCTACATATATACACACACACACACACTGTGTTGCATGTGCAGATGAGTCATGTAATCGTATGGATGTGTTTTGCAGTCGACAGTCGTGATGGAGAAATTACACACAGTCCGTGCTTGCAGAAATCATGCAATAGCATAAGTAATTGAAATGATTTTATACAGTATGATCAAAGAAGCGTGTGAGTAAATCGAGTTATTACAAAAATTATTCGCATTGGGGTACGAGTTTTCCTAGAGGTTGCTTAAAGTCTTGTATATAAAAGACAGAATTTGTTTCTTTTCTCAATAGATCGTGTCGGTACATCAAAAGCTCTTACATTTCCGTAGATTGTTTTCACGACTAAGAGCACGACAGCACCACCCAACATGCTTATTTTGCAGTCGAAAGTCAGAGACCTGGCGAGTCGAAGCTGATCTTGCCTTCACACGACTTCCCACTGCAATCAAATCCGACGTCGGATTATGTCGGGGGATTTTCTAGTAGAATTTCGAAGCTTTTTTCATGGGAATTCTATTCAACAGCGGTGGTTCTCGAGGGATGTGATTTAAATTAAAAATGCATTATTTTAAAGAGTGAGCTACGAGAGTCTAGTGTGCAAATTTGCATCGAATAAGTAAAACTGCAATTCAATGGACGAATAACGTGAAAATTCTAGTTTATTTTATATTTCGTGTTCATTATCCGTTCCAGCGAAGATGGCGCTACACAAAATTTCATTATGATGTACTCTGCTGGTATCATTTAGTACAGTGCATGCCGTTCACTGTAGTTGCCTGTACAGCACATCTGGGCTCAGTGAAGGATGCAGGTGCGGCCAGACGAGGCTGTGATGCGCAGCAATTGCTTCAATTGGCGCCCCTGCACAGCTGCCACCGCTTCTGTCACGACCAACCCTCACATTCTTATGCGAACGTTTCCAATGTGATGTAAGTTGGTTGATGCATTTTTCATGCATCAGTATGAAAGGCAATACATCAGTCCTTTGATATAGTTTTCATCAAAAATTAGTTACGTTGCGGCAATTGGGTTTGATATTTCCTTGGGGCTGCAGATGGGAAACATTTTTTGAAGCCCAGTTCTTCGAAAATCTGGCTCTGTTTTGTCTGACTGAGGAGTTGTATAATTGGAGAGATGAAAGGGCAGGTTATTTGTTCTTTATTTTGTTGTGATTCAGTTAATTTTCCACGTGTGATGCTTTTCTCCATTGAATGGTACATTTGGTGAAGAATTCTCTCTCGGTATGCCTCTATACTGAGCTCAATTTAGGTTGTTATTTCTGAAAATCCCCTGGCTTTGCGCTTATCCGGCTTTTCTTCACTAACTATTTGAATGAATGTGATTATTTAAAAACATAAATTTATTTTTCGTATTTTCATCAAAGCGAGAAAAAATTCCAGTCCAAACATTTATTACGAAAAGATTCAATTGGAAAGTTATTTTAACCAGAATTCTAATTAAAGATAGGTGTGAAAGTTTCCTGGCTGCAAAAATGAGCTTGCAAACACATTAACATTCCAGAATACAAAATTTTTTGCCCCCCACTCTTCCCCTTCTTTGAAGTAAAACTTGAATTTTACTGTGTCATTCCGCGTGCTGAACCTCTTGCGTAGAAATGAAATGATGCACAAGTAAGACGAACGTTGCAACATGGTCCCATTGTTCATGTCTTGACGCCCGTTAAATCTTGCGTACTGCTAGCTGTGGGGGTACCTTGCTCACTCCTTGTCTCGCATGCGTCTTGCCTTCATGAACTCAATTGGCCTCACAGGCGAATGTGTGCGTGCTAGAAGCTGCTCCCTGGGAGACATATTGTCCGCTATCATTGGTTCTATGAGCTGTAATTGCACTCTAAAGGAGGTACAAGCGATGACTCCTCACGACGACCTCCTACACATGAGTTCTGGTTCGTTCTGTTCGTGAGGAGCGCTCAATCCTGTGAAGTGGTCGTTCATTTGAATGCTTCAGTAGCGAGGCCTTTTGCAGCGTAACGTCTTCTGACAGCTTCAAAGAATAGCTTTGGTGTGCCATCGTGGCTTTCATTGCCCTTTATACTTAGTTGTGTATAACTGGCACTCTATATTTCACTCACTTTCTTCACTCTTTCATGGTACTAGCATCTTATATTCAGTGAGGCTTATGCGGGTATGATGACGTTGTCATACGGCTTTCATGATATTAATATAAAATCTGCTGCAGGGTACGAGAACAACTCTATGATTCGTAACTGTAAAGGGATTCACAGTAGAAAATAGTCTCGCCACTTAAGTACCTCTGTAGTTCGTATGAATTTTCATGTGGACTCATCTGTCCAGAAGATCCTTTGGGCATAAAATTTGGTTCGACTGTGAGAGTCCATTTCATCATCAGAGCTGTCACAAATATGAGTAAGCTTATGTCAAACTTTCTCTTCATGCGTCGTTTTTAAGAGAATGGCGCACCGTGTAAACCGGGAACAGAATAGTGGTATTTATAGTAGATTCTATTAGTTTTTGAATGAAGATCGTGTGGGAACATACTACTCATTCGCTGAATTTATGGGGTGTAAGATTCATAATAATGAAGAGTTTACGCTGGGGTCGCTGAATATTGGGGAATGTTTTTCTTAATTTTTTACAATAAATAAATTAGTTTTGGCTATGCATATTTTTTAAGGATTTTATCTTAGTATAATTCATGCCTAGTAATTTCATAGAGCCTCGAACTCCCTGTCATGTGATCACTACAAGTGTAACGACAGTTTATCCCGTTTGGAGTACCATCAAAAATCTGTAAGTCTCTGTTGGTTTCCTTTCCCCGTCACCATTTCACTGTGAAATCAGAATTATTCATGTCATTTTGCGCTAGAATAAATTTTTTCTTACAACAGTGAATGTATGTTTGCTTCTCAAGGCCTATTCAGTACCTGCTGCAGGGGATGCTGTGTGCAACAATGCCAGGTTTTCGTTCCATAAATTGTGTTGAAGCTTGTCTCATTCTTCCTTATTTTCCGAAAGTAAAAGTTGGTCGAACTCTCCTGTTTTATGACTGGCCATTACTTTATTTGACCGACTTCGTACTGACTTCGAGCTTCAGACGTCGCTTTTTTATCAGAAGACAATTCTTGGCATATGTGCCCCGCTGGAGTCCCTTGTGCAACGGTAGCGTCAGTCGCTCTGTCTGCATCAACCCATACTTACATGCAAATTTGTTGTATTTTCACTGCATAATTCTGAATGCAATGACACTAGAAGCCGCCGCGTGTGAGGATAGTGGAGCCTTGCAAAATCATAGAGGGAAGACTTTTTCTGGTGAGAGTTATGAACCGCGACTCCTTTACTCCTCACAGGGTATAATTTGACGAGGCCTTGCGAGCGTTCGGTGACTGCTGGTCAACATTATAAGCGGTCACTTTTTTCTAAGCTGTATAGAATGGTAAAGAATTAACTATAGAGTAAAGCAATGAAGTCGGGTATATCCAATTAATATAATTGATGAAGGCGAGACTCCCAAATTAAAGTTTTTAAGTAATTTGAGATGATTTTCCCTTCAAAAATTATGCTGTAGAAATTGTAATTGATGGGTGCCTTTGCTTAACGGATAAAATAATTCCAGAGAGATCCTGTGGTAGCAAAAAAATTCAATGCAGTTCATTGAGAATATCGTCGACTAAGAGAAGGGAAAATAGACTTCATTTTGCGCTTTCATCAACGAGAAACTGAGGCGACCCGTCTGTCATCCAAATAACAAGCTGAGACGCAAATTAACCACGACAAAAAATCTACACTCGTCGTAAAATATCATCTGATATGAGGGTCATACGACATAAAACAACTGCTAACCTTTTCAAAATACTGAATGCCCTAATAACTGAACTCGGAATTTTTTCTTGGTAATGCTGCTTCATGAAAGAACGTTAACACCTGCAAAAAATACAATTCATTTAAGAAAGGTTCTGACGGTTTTCCTTGTTACAGCTCAGGGATTACATGAAACCTATTAATGTCCCTTATTTAGAACAACTTCTTTCTTACGACACACCACAAGCAGTAATTTCCTTGTAAGGGCATGAGTGAGTGAGTAATTTCTTACGTGATTCAGCTCTTTTGAGAGCATATCGGCTAACTGACGATCGAGAGTACTGCGGTGGTTCAATACTTCGCTCAACTGCAAATCCAAAGGTCTCAGACACGTTCAGGCTCCGCTGAAGGGAAATAAGTAATAAACCTTGGAAGCGAAACAACAGAGAAGCTTCTTTTGGAAACAATATGGGCTATCCAAATAACCCTTAACGGCCCCATGTGTCATATATAGCACATCAGTTTTAAATTAAAATTGAGCAAACTACAACGAAGACCAGATTGAAAACTATACCTAGGCTCGTTTCTTACACGATCAATTGTCGTTTGATTGTGGCATGGTTTAGCTGAAGATACGCATATCTCTGTCACAGCGCTACAAGGCACAAAGCTCAGTCAACTACATAGAAATTAATTTGGGCCGTTAAGGGTTAACTACATGTTCTTCAAGTATTATAGTCTGAAAGTGGTAGTAACGATTCATCTACTTGTTTAGAACAATTAGTCGAAAAAATCAGCTCGTGAACCTGGAATTGAGGAATCTGTTCCGAGACGTCCACAACGACCAAAGATGTAGAAATAATTTGCATAACTACAGAAACGCTCGTGAGCCTAAGAATTGCTGCTTTAAAATGAGATAACGTACCCGTGCGTACTGCCTGCTGTAAATACACAGTTTGTCACTTTCTGCATAAAAATAATTTTTAAATCAGACTCATCTGTCACTAAGTTCTTTTGCGCCTCGGCCTTGAAAAGTAAAAATAGCATTGGCGACCTTGCCCTGTCTCAACAAAATCAGTGCTGCGTTGCTCAATAGCAACGTTAGTCCTAATCTTCGCAGCCTAAGTATTAACTTCATTATAGCTGAATGAAAATAGTTCACGTAGGAATTGTCTTGTCATTCTTTAACACGTTGACTCCGAAGTGGTACGTATGTGTACCACTGAGGTTAGCTTCTGTAATTTTTTCAGATCCTTCTAGTGACTATGCGTACAAAGTGAAGCTTTACACCAATCAGGCAATCGGAGGCAACGTGTTAACTATTGAAATACCACTAAAAGCAACGTAGTGTGTTTTTCGGAAAGACATCGAAATTTTTTAAAGCGTCCTGATTTTTCTAATCTGCTTACATTTTACATCACACACTGAAATCTGTCTTGAAGTGCAGAAGGCTTTTTATTTAATGTTGCAAGTTAAAACGCCTTGTTGGCCGGTAATTTGTCGTGCATAGTAACCATGAGAGCTCTGTTATAAGATTTATTTGCTCCAAACATACACAAGACTGCCGTAAAAAAATTGATTTATAAATGATAAGAAAAATCAGGCCTTTCTCATTTGTCACCGAGCTCCTGGTTCACGCATAACCTTGACAAGCAAGAATAGCTAAGTGACCTTGCGTTTCTTCATCAGTTCAATGGGCTTTGAAGCTCTCGGCAGGAAACTCGTGCCTTCCCCTATTTTTTAGACACCATTACATTGCTCTTACTTAAAATAAAGAAAAGTCAATCGAGACAGCTTTTTTTTACCCCTTGGTAAACAATTTTCTGTCGGCGGTGTGTTCATTGGAAAAAATCACTGTATAAATGATTTCTGTGTTAGAGTTGTCTCTAAAGACTGGTGTAAGCGATGGACAATGCTTTTTGCACAAGACTGGTGTAAGTTCATAGTTTAGTCAATAGCTCTTTCTATGTTTTGTTTCATTTCTTCTCCCTGCAGAAGCCCAGAGTTCCATGCAACGGATCTCAAGAGCAAATGTCTTGTATACTTCACGTGGTTACCTCATCGTTCAGTTCTTTTTCTCTTGGAGATATTTTGCCTCTTTGAACGAATATAATCTACTCACACGTACACACACGTATATACGTTATGTAGAATGTAATATTAATCATTAGAGCGACGAATAACTAAGATAATATTATTTATGATTTTAATAATAATAATAATAATAATAATAATAAAAACAGTTCCCCTATTGCATAGTTTCTTGTACAGAGTGCGGCAACATAATTTCCTTTTTCGAAGCAAAGTGCTTTGAAAAAAGGAAGTCATGTTGCCGTTCTGTATGTTACGGGTAGGTCACGACGAGCTCTAGGACCGTCTTCGAAGCAGCTTATCTCCAGTGATGAAAACGTGCCTGTTTCAGTTCACTGTAAGGGCGTGGCATTTAGGCCGAAGAACAATAGCTAAATGATTCTTTAGGGTTAATATTTTTTATAGGAAGTACGTTCAACCAAGAATTAGAAGGCGACTGTCTTTTCGATGCATCAAGAAACCTCGAGTGTGAAACAGATAATTTGTTGGTGTGAGGTAAAATCTATGCTCATGATTCTGGGTCAATCCTTTATTTACACAAGACTTATTGCTCAGGTGTACGAATAATATACTTAACTTTCGAAACTGTGTCTCCATTCATACCTCTGATCATCTGCCAACCGATATTTAGCATAATAATGAAATTCGTTCCCCTGCTTAAGAATTAAAACCACTTAAGATAAGGACTTGCTATTTTGAGGCAGGTTCTGATACGATACTGGGTCCGGCAAAAAATTATCGTCAAAATACGTTAAAGAAATGCAAAAATGACTGAAGATGAATTTGAAGGAATTTCGACGGAAGAATTTGCAAGTATCTCTTAATCATGTTACGAGGGAAGGTTGTTGGTTCTTGTGGAAAGAGATTTAGCGAGATTATTACGAGAACAAAATTTTTAATCAATGCGCGTATTTCCTCCTCGTTACTATTTTCGAGGCAATGTTAACTGTTCCTTAACTTTGGAGCGTAACAAATTTTAAGCTTACACCTTCATTGTTCTTTGATTCATTAGCAGTTGAAACGATCTGAAATTATATTGAGCTACTTATATGTATGTGCTGCATATGTCTCTGAACAAGATAATTTATTACTTTTGTGTGATTTATAATAAATTTTTGAATGCCATTCGATGTTGCTGTCGCTTGTGCATTGATCATACGTAGACACGAGTTCGCAAGTGCATTGAATAGCTTTACGATGATCGCTTTATTTTTCATCAAAATTGCTCCTTGATTTCTTATCTTACTGCAGTTGAGTGCGTACTCGTGTAATTCCAAGGTCGTAAGATGTTACTTTTTTCTTTTATAAACACAGCGAGAACTGAGGAGCAAGTGAAGTACACGTGAAACCCGTGCATCTGTCAGGGTAGAACCACAACCTGCCAAACCCTCGGATTAAATAAATGCTGGGAGAAAATACCCTTCAAAGTAGTTCGAGCGGCCATTAAAGTCTTTCCTAAAAGGCTACACAAAGTATGAAGGGCAGAAGCGAAGTATTTTGTTTAAGTCGTAGATTAGTAAATGATTTACTATTTGTTTGAGTCATATCTTGAAATATATGCGTTTTCAAGAAATAATTGTTTTATTTTGTAAAAGTATTGATGCCCCGTACATGTATTCAATATTAGTGAGACGGGTAATATTTTTAGAATAATGTTTGAAGTGTCATGATAATGGGCAAGTGGCTGATGAAATATGTTTTTGAGATAATGACAGGTAAAACTTTTATTACCGCCATTTTACCACAAAATCAAACTAATGAATCAATTTAAATCATGGAGCCACTTCCCCTAATAACTTAAACCCCTCGTAAGCCTGAGACTAAAACTCGTTTAGACAAGGTACAGAATTTCGAAGATTTTCTTTGAGAATTCGTCGAGACGCAGATGCCCCTCGTCCTTGGATGCAGCTGCTAGCGGACCCCTCGTCGCTGCTGCTCTGGCGAGGCATTAACTCCGTCCTTGACTTTGTTATTAATAAACTCTTTAAGACTTCGGGCAAGTCAGAAAGTATTTTTTTTCACGGTCTCGTGGTTGAGTCCTTGAGAACTAAACCAGGAAGCCAGACATCATCGCTATTTATTGCGACGGTACAAGTACAGACCGCTACTTCACTGTTTTTTAAGTTCAATTCATTAGATATGTCAAAGCCTTGTTAGGGTTACCAAACGTAATTAATCATCGTGCTGTGAAATATAGACAAATTTTTCTTTATTTATAGGTTCATTGACAATGAACATAAAATTGAAGGGGTTAAAGCAATTTTTAGCCCCGAGTTTTATCTCATCGTTTTGAGTTATTCAGAAGGAATTTTCCATTCATTTCATTCATAACACCCTTATGAATAAATAATTTATCCATTACAGCAGATTGGTACTGAAGACGTTCTGTGAGCGAGCCTGTCAGTTGTGATTGCTTTGTTTTTTAGAGTTGGGACCCCCTAGTGGGAGGCGCGTGCCCTGTAAGTGAAAGTTAGAAGGTCGGCAGCAGCGTCACAGCCACCGATGCCAGCCTATTTTGACGCTCTCAACCGCCAAGTTGCGTCAACTGCTCTCGTTTTTGTAGTTCTGCTGCTCCTCACAGCTGCATGCCGCTCTTGTGCTCGGCAACTAAAAACAAACTCTTGTATTTTTTCGTTGTTCTACTATCAGGCTGCCCTTATTTGTTCTTGTTTATTGTGGCTTTCAGCGACATAGCTTGAATATTGTTTTTTAACTCGCTCATCGAGCGCTTCCTGTTAGCTTTATTTTATAATTTAGGTCACTGGTGTGTTTTTCACGAAGTTGTATTGTAAGTTCGCATAGTTACTGCTCATTACCTGGAGCTTATTCTGATGCTTTTCATTTTCACGAATAGCTCATATTCTGTTCCGTGTGCTATTTGTTTTTATGCAATCTACTTATTTCGAATGATGAACCATACGCTCTTCGTGATCTTTCTTACTCTTTGTCTTTGGTCCGAAGATCTCGAAATATTTGATTGGTTACTGCCGAGTAATTAGTATTAGCCTGCTTCATTCTTCGTGACAAATGTATTGTTTTACCAAAAAAAAACGCGATAGTCGTCATGCAGATACAAACTTTATGCGGACTTGGTTACCTGTTCACTCTGAAATTCAACTGTCATTGTTTGATTTTGATGGTTAATTGTGTTTCTACCAGCTGTTTTATTTTTTATTTACTTAGTAAATAAAAAATTCATTACTTCTAATAGATAGACCTAACTGCGCGGTCATGAGCTGCATTGGTCATTACCTTCCTGCATGGCTATTTTTGTGCTCTAAAAAGCCTTTTAAATTTTTTGTTTTTCTGCCATTTGTGTTAGATTCAATATGTTATTAATCAGCAGCTCGCGATCAGACTTATCTGTTTCGTATAGCTGTTCATTTCATGCATAATTATTGCTGTTTGCTTGTAAACTCCTTCGATTTCATTGTCATATTCGGAGAAAATCAAATTCTTGTGTGGAAACGTGGAATTTTTTGTGTGATAGCTACGGGCAGTTGCCGCGCATGCGTCGTTTTTATTGGTTTTTAGCACTACATTCAAATATGAGTATTTGAGAGGCGCTGTCTCTCAGGACTTATCTATTGCTTTATAAATATATTATCTTCTCTGTGCTATAGCAAATTTCGTTAACACTAAAGCCTCAAAATCATTTTTTGAAACATTCTCAGCAAGCTTGAACCTTATGGTAACTACGTAAAGCGTTACAATTCTTTTTAGATTGATCGTTACTGCACCAAGTCTTGTTTTTGTACACACTTTCATTTGTTCGTCTCATGATTCAGGTATTAATTTATTTAATCTGACAACCCATCCTCAGCCGCTCCTCTCTTAGTAAAGTTACTTCCTTCAGGTCTACATAATTTGAACGCATCTTTAGTTTTCGAGTGTATAATTTAACCCTGAGGACCTTCGCATATCATCATTTCACTGAATTTTTATAGAGTTAATCGTTATATAAATTTACCTCGGCATCAAAGATAAGAGGTTCATCGGCGCATACCTCGAACTTGATTTTCCAGTTAATTCAAGCGTTGTGGGCATCAGCATGCCAACATAGCGCAATTTGTTGAGTCATTATGGCAATTGCATGAATTTTTTGATTTTAGCGTAACATTAAAATACCATTGACAAAAACGCTATTTATTGTCGTATCCACTCATAGTAATGATCTCGAACTCGGCGTTGTGAGTCCTTTACGTATTCTATGGAATGTTATCTGTTGAGCTTTTCTTACGTAAAACCTCCGTTGTTTCACCTCCTGCCCAGAGAGCGGTGATCCATGTTGCGTAGTAACTGATGATCCTGTTCAAGAAAGCGTAGCTTTCATTGTGGAGATTCTGTTCGCAAAAGTCCAAGCTTGTTGGTGTTGGCAATCATAAGAATTTTTAAAACGAACTTTACCAGAACTTGTGAAATGCATCTTTGTTTTAAGCAATTCTAGAATTTAGATCATATATAGCTAATGTAATGTACACTTAAGAGTATGCTTTCTTTCTTTCAAGATACACTTTATTGTGAACCTGATTATATCTGAGGATACGTCCTTTGAAAATATCATTCAAACGCATCAAATCTTTATTACATAGAATTGAAGCTGTTCAGAACAAATGACAGTCAAGACCTTGTCGATAAATAAGCATTATGTTTTAGTCGAATATTCAAGCCGCTTTTTTGAATCACTCGCCTTCATCTGCATATCAGCTTTTTCTAGGCAAAGTCAAATTGAATTGTTCTGAGTCAAAAAGAAGCGAAACAACGGGAGGAGTTGGACATGAAATTTCCAAATGTTAAGTTGTTTGTCTATTCTTCGTTTTTCATTTACATTACCGCCAGTGTAAAAAAAACTCCACTGAGGCGTTACAAAAATGAACTCACAAATACTGTATTATCAAATTAAATTCAATCAGGTCTTCAGTGCATCGAGTGTTACAAATTTTTTCAATATTGTATTATACTGCACCTGTGAAGTCGGGTGGTTTTGATGAGTGCACCAAGTCTTCACATGCGAGAGGGTATTACTGAGTTGATCACCTTTTAATACTCTGCATGTGACCCCAGTCTTTCCGAGGGCAAAAGACTTGGATAGTTACACTACGTTTGAGTATTTGAGCTCTTCTGTGCGGGTGATAGTCTAGTGCTTCACGCTGCCACTAGGGCACGTTCTGGCCTGGGACGCTGTAATATTGCTTTAATGCGTCATTAAATGCGCCAATATCAAAGGAGTCGGGCGCCTCTGCAATTGCAGTCTCATTACGGTTCTATTCTAGGGCAATAAGCTATATTGCCCCCGTGCTGCGTTTAGCTTCACAGGTCAAATATAAGGAAAATTTTCTCTTTGTTATCATCATGATAATTTGTCGTAGTTACTTCACAAACGACTTTAAAGAGGCTCTAGCCTGTAAACGTAATCGTCTTGGCTTATATGGTCTTGGTTTTGGCCTTATAAAACGCTTACACTGCACGCGTCGGTGCCAGGCAAGTCTGTCCTGTAAGTTTAATGGGTAAGAAGTAACTGCTGACTTAATAAATTATTTTCTGGCACTAAGATTCATAACTTGGTAAAGGAAAAAGTATCATTTTGATATGAAGTTTCTTAGAGTTTTAAATATACACTGTAAGTGTGGGAGTTGTATAGTTACTTACCATGAATGCATTTTAATTTTAAATTAAAAGATGCGTTTCATATTGTTCTTGTATGAAATATTTTATTTTAATCGAAAATATTTAGGATTCACATTCCTGCTTATATTATTTGAAAAAAATACTATAGCAATCTCTTTCGGTTAATAGTAATATACATTTAGTTGTAAAATTCTTTTTAAATGTATTAGACTAATGGATTTATACCGAAAAAATTCATGAAAAGTATTTTCATCTATTTGAAAAATTCTTAAAATTGAATATAACTACATTCAGATATTCTTTACGTTTGTGCTTGCGTTTTGGCGCTCGTGGTGTCAAGCCAGAACAACTTCAATAATAATTTAACACGTTGCCTCCGATTGCCTGATTGGTGTAAAACTTCACTTTGTATGCATAGTCACTAGAAAAATGTGAACAAATTATAGAACCTAACCTAAGTGGTACACATACGTACCATTTCGGAGTCAACGTGTTAACGTATATTTCGCGGTCATTTATTTCTGTGGAATACATCATGGTCGTGAAATTCGTCATTGATTCACCATCAACATTAGACTGGTAATATTTTTTTTGTAAGTATGGTAAATATGAACAAAGAAACCTGCAGGTTCGACGTACAATGTCATCTTCACTCTAGTTTTTGCCTTTTTTCTTTTAGGTACTTATGACTTACAGTCTTCAATAGATCATACAAATTCGCGATAGAATCAGAACTTTTACACCTGAATTAATGAGGAACATACGCATGCATTATTTTCTGTTGTAAAGCCTCTCAACAGGTTTTGAAATATGCATTTCAAGTCATCTTTCGCTGGAATTAACTCTATTTGTGCTTCGAGTTGTTGAACAATTGTATTCATTTTTTGTAGTAGAGGTGAGCATTAAAAGCCCGAACAGTAAATAAAAGGTTTTGGTATTACTTGAAGAATGTTAAACCTTGTACAGATGATCATTTGATCATTCTGTAATTCTAATTGATATTGGAAACAATTCATCTTCAGCGTAACGTTATTAGTAGCTGGATTAGTGTACTGAAATTCGTTTATTCTTTAAAAACTTCAATCTTTGTGAAGACGCACATCTTCGGGGATCGAAGAGCAACGGAGGAAATTCTGGCTAGCGTTCGAGACCTTGTGAATGAACTACGTCGATTTTGTGTTGTTCATCCTCCACAGGTGCTGCTGGTATGCACGCTGGTGTGCGCATGCCACACAGATACCGACTCATGTAATTATAGTAGCGCTGTTTTGCAGGACCTACTTGGCACCGCTCTAGTCTATCTGCCTGATGACCGACTGAACACAGCCAATGATCTCGTCCTAAAATATTGCGCAACCTACAGACGCTCCTGCCAACACTCGTTCGCAAAACTGTACTGCTTCCCTACAAAACTTTGTAGTGCATTACACAAGTCATGAATCCGCTGAACATTGACTATTCTACGGGTAACAACTACTTTGGTATCATGGTTTCTATACTGAAGTACTAGTGTAAAAGTAGAAAATAAGAAGAGAATCAAGGGAGAGCGTGATGATGATGTGTGCTATAAATAAATTTTGCATTAACTCCAATTTGGCAGAACGTTGAGCGGCCACCCGCTGCTTAACTATTATTTTACTTGCTGGCACCCGTCAGATTTTGCACTACATAGAACTAACGAGCAATTTGCTGAAGGGTGGCTTAGTTCAAACTCATATGCATCATTTTTCTTTTGCTGATGCAAGTACAGATTTTTAACTACGCTGTTGATAAAGAAAAGTCATTGAGTATCTTGCGTTTATTTCTGATGATGCGTGGAGTACTAAATGTACGCACATGGCTGAAATATATTAATCAAAAAATTTGTCCAAAAGTAAAAATGTTTTTTAGAAAGCACGAAATTTTGTCCGCTGTCCAATATGCATATTTTTTTTCAAATCAGTCTTTGAACTTGTATCATCAACACCATAAAATTTAGCTACAAATTCATAAAAACATTTCTAATGTAGTAATATGTAATGATTTCCAGCAACGCCTTTCTTAGTCATACTTTATTATGGTTCTTACGGCTTTTCCAGTTTTTCCTGTAAAGTGTTTCAAATTTGAGAGTCAGTATCAAATTTTTACTATTTAATCGTCAAATTTTTATTTTTATTTTAGCGTCCATACATCCATAAAAAACGTTTTCTTATGCTTTTTGATACTGTGCATGTTTGCGCCTCCCTAAACCTGGTTTAAAATTCTCCTTGAAAATAAATGACTATGTATAATTATTTGTAACTTCCTAACCATAACTGCATTTTACTAAATTTTCAGCTGGTGTTTAAGCCTAGTTGTGAAGCTATAAAGGCAGAAATTCGAATAGTTTTGAACACCGTTTGAATATTTTCCATTCAATTCTTAGCTTAGGGTTGAGTGAGAGCTTCCCACGTGACAAATCTTTTTCAGTGGAAAATCAGTCGTTATGAATCACAAATTAGTACTTTTTCTTTACTGAGAAACAGTTTTCCCTGCGGTAAGTTTCTGATTTTCATGTAATAATTTTCATTGCAGCACTCCAACGACGCTCTTGTTTCTTTGGTGGTTCTACCATACAACTGTTCTAAAACCGCTACATTTTTAACAACAACATCCTCTTGTCGTACACGTCTCAATCGAGCGCTCTCATACGAGTAAAAGCCACCTTTCCTACCGCGACTGCTCATTACCCCCATTCATGGAGCCAGGACTGCTCTTTTTGAAACAACTGTCATTGTCCATCACGCTGCAGTAGCCGTTATTAGCGACAATTTTACGTAAGAAACGATCACAGTCCGCGAAGTGTAAAGCGGGACTAATTTCATCAACTCCTCATTATCTGAAGTGAAGCGGCTTCCTGTCCTGTGGGATATTTGGGACGAGCTGCTCGCTCATCTGCTCTTCCCTCTCCCCCAAGTTTCCCGTGCATTTTATTTATTTTACCCATCCGTTGTGTGCAGACATAGCGCGGATTTTACGAGGTTCTTCTCTTGTGCTTCCAAATCTCGTAATTCTATATTTGGCTCTCAATTACTGAATTTTTATTACGTTTTACGCGTATTATGCATAACAACATATCATTATTTTATCATAAACCTTATGGGGTGTCAGTTACATGCTTTTGAGTGTGGGTTATTAAAGATATAATTAAATTTTCATTAATTCAAATCTATGTAATGGGCCCTTTGTTTTTCTTTAGTCAGAAATGTAGCCTATATTTTTGTGTCATACTATTTTTATCTTACTTCTTTCCGAGAAGAGTGAACTGAAATTTTCCATTAAAACTTGAGTAAATTGATGGACTTGAGAGATACGAATACTTCCGAAATATTATGATTATCTTATCGTCCTGCTAAGCGATAAGCGTTTTAAATAACAGGGAAGTTAAAATAATCCATAAGCTATAATTTGTCGTTTTAAAAGACTCGTAGTAAATCCTATTCATCTATGGCAAATTTAATATGCTTTATTTGCAGTGAACATCGTCTAGTACGCAAGTGTTGCCTGCTTTCTATTGCTTTCTTGTGTCATAAAAGACAAAGAAGTGCTCATTCTCACAACATACGAAGTAATTTCATTAGATATATTACAGCGGTGAAGCGTAATAAGGAGTAGCTAATTGTTTACGAGATCATATCACGCTTTTACTATACGTATTCGTGCTACAGATGTGCACAGATTCAGAATAAAGTGTTAATACATATCATGCTGCACAAGTCACAGCAATCCAATATCATTCTATGTCAATGTTCATTCTGTCATTCTATCTTCGTCCATCTCTTTGTTAACTTGTCAAGATTTTAGTAGATGCGCGGAAGTTTGTTCCAAACCATCCCAGCTCACTCGAGTGATCACTTATAAATCAGACACACATCACACAACAATTGTATTAAGTTAACAGTGCCTTTACGTCCCATCTCTGTATGAAAACATCCTTTTGGTCCTGACCCATGTTCTTCATAATCAATTGAAAACTGACCTTTTTTTAAGTTTTATAGCGCCTGTTAAGGGCTAAGGCATTGCAAAATTTCCGCAGAACAAAAGCATTGATTGCCAGCTCACTGAATTAGGAAAAGCATAAGAAACACTAAAAACCTTATGATGGTGAGTCAAGACGCTAACCAAGGTTGAATAGAACTGTTGATTGTCACACGCAAGTGTCTTTACATAGATAGGCAAATAAAGAGCATACTTTTAGGACTCAATTTTTTAAGGATCATGAAGCAACGAATGAATAAAAAACGTAATTTGAAATCATACGAGCATTATTTAAATATATTTTTTCAGTAGTTGTATTATATTATTCAAGATTACTTTAGTTGTCAGTTAATAAAAGTATTTTTACATTTGGCGTAAATTAAATAGTTGAGAAGCAGTCGTCATGCAAGGCTTGTATCGCACACCTCGATTTACTATGAAAAGACTAGGCAAACCTTGCCTTCTTTTATAGCAGTCATCTTCAGTGTGCTTCAGTTATCCAGGCTCTGGAAAGTTTGAACTGAACGTATTTTGAGAGAAATAATTATGTTCAACTAGAAAGCCAAAACAATTAAATCTGAAAGGAACGCAGTCCCATTTCATGACCAATTTATCATAAAAATGTCAATTTTTTAAATAAACGTAAAATCAAGTACGCAAGTGTCCTTATCGTCTGGGAATTTTTCTTCATTTAGAAGATTCTTTAAAAGTTGGCTGCAGCGTACGTGCGTGTCAGTTTATGGCACGTACAATATCCATGTAACGCAGGGGCTGATTGGAACAAGCTAATATGAGAACTAACTGTCACGATGCTGTCATAGTGTGAGGCACATTTTGGCTTTCAGAGACGTTCAATATTCATTTTGATTACTGTTATGGCATTTCACAAAGTAATCAGTTTTGTTGCTTCGGAGAATAGTGCGGCATCTTTTTCCATGAATGCAGATGAAGGTTTCGGTCGGCTTAAGTTCCCTCTCATTCATTACCTAACAGGTTGAGCCTCGCCCTGACCTTCTCAACTGCCGGCATTTCCTTCTGTTCATCTTCCTCCCAATTCTCAGAAGCGCTGTTGTGTTTCAAATTTAGCCGAAGTTCTTCCACAGAGGCACTTCCTATTCTTTAATGCAGGCCAGAATAAAAACTGCACCCAAAGCTGGAGGTGCTCAAGTGGATTGCTTTTCAATTGTCGAGGGGTGTTGGACCCACAAAAATGTGCCCACTGACTGCAATTTGGCTTACAAGGCTGCGTTGCCTCCATGAAATTGGGGGCAATCTCCATCACTGACATGAAAACGATAGTTTCTTCCTATTCGACGACGTTAGGGAGATTGGACATTGGGGAATTTTAGGAGAGTAAAATTCTCTGAAGCACAGATAATAATGCATAATTAATCAAGTTTGCTGCGAGACGGTGAGGAAAAGACCGCATTAACGTGATTTGCGCGGCCTATTAATTCCGCTAGTAAATTGAAGCTTTAAAAGCTGCGACAACTCTACTCTTAAATCACCGTATATGCGGAGTCAAAGTGTTTGAATATCTTAATTTGAGAACAAATATAATGATCATTGTATCTAAGTGATTGAATAATTCTAGAAGGTTGTTGAATTTTGTACATCATACAACTTTTAAATCTGTTGGTAAATTTAGAGCATTAGAACAGTACAGTGTTGTTGTACATGTATGTCCTCTGCAATGTTATTCCCTTTTATTTTCTAAAATAATTTGTGTGATTTTTATAAATTCTTTTTTGATAATAATTTTGGGTGAATTATAACTTCGAGATATGATGGACTGCTAGCTCAAATATTCTAGTGACTTACAAAATGCAGCCGTGATATGAATGAACTTAGTTTTGCTTTTGTCAGAGTTGATCATTGGTGACTGGTTTCGCCTATATTTCCACTACCACCGATCATCAGTCTTTCATGAATTTTTACTACTTTCCATTTAGTTATTTATTTTTAACTTTATTGTTACATCTTTATGCAAACCAACTAAATGACTAGAATAATTATTCTTAATCGCAGCGTTAATGTTATAATCCATTTTCTTTGGTCAGAAATTTTACGTTAATGTAACCAATTACCTATCATTCATGTCTTATACATCCTTTTCCTAAGAACATTCGTACTCTATGCAAAAACATGGGACTATTTGTGACATCCATTTTTATACATATTCACACTCTACAGTGGTGAACTGAAAACTCGAGTTCTAAGAAAATAAAAGCTTGAGAGGAACCGAGAGTGTGATGGAGGCCTGTACGCTGGGTGGAGATTCTGCTACGGATATCCAACCTTCTTTTCACTTGCGTTCCCTCAATGAACGCCATCTCCAACTTTCCTACTCATACTAGTATCTCTTCAGTGAACGCCATCTCCAACGTTCCTACTCCCACTTGTATCTCTTCAGTGAACGCGCTCTCCAACGTTCCTACTCCCACTTGTATCTCTTCAGTGAACGCTATCTCCAACGTTCTTAGTCCCACTTATATATCTTCAGTGAACGCTATCTCTAATGTTCCTACTCCCACTTGTATCTTTTCAATGAACGCTATCTCCAACGTTCGTACTGTCACTTGTTTCTCTTCAGTAAACGCTATGAAGCTGTCACGGGGCGATGTTTAAGTGATTTACCGCAGTGAGGAATACTTTGACTGTTCCATGCACTCAGAACCAGTATCGTTTACGTATTGACTCGTGTAATATAATAATAGGACTTCTTAACTAACTCATGCGGTCCCTCAGTGAACCTCATGCATCGCTCACTACGTTTGCTATTTCCCATGAAGTTAAATTGCGCTTGTGAAGCAATTCTGCAGCAACCCAACTAGATTTGTTGAGCTTCACAAAATAGTGCAAAGATATTTGAATGGCTTATTTATTTTAGCACCGCAATTACCCATGCCTTTGTTTAATTTGTTAATCAATTTAATCTGTACAAATTACATCTTGGTAATTTGTCTTTTGAATTTGTGGCTCATTCTCATACCGAATAATTTTTTTATGAGCCATGCCTCTCTATGGCGAGCACGGCCGCGAGCTGCTGTGTAGCATGCATTCCGTAGCAAGGATATTGTTCTTTATAATTACAATCTATTTTGTGATGTGAAAGTGCTGAATTTGAATATTAGAATTCAGTTTTGGATGTTGTGAGTAAACGTAAAATGACTTGGAGGGGCACAAATTGAGCTATTAAATCTTATCAAGCACAACTCTAAATTATTAAATTATTAAGTGCATGAATTGGTGCAGGTATGAATATGTATTGGCCCATACAAGTGATAAATGTGCTTGGTGTGCAAGTATGCTCTTTTAAGGTTTGCGAACTAATGTTGACAAATTTGCACCCATGAACTCAAGTTGATGCATTGGAGATATTATTATACTCAAGTTAGTGAGAGCTCGCACTTGCCTACTGATTTCCGTCGAGGTGCAGTTGGAGGAATTGGTTGTCGGAGCAAGTTTCGTGCGACAATACATGATGGATTTTTTGGTCGTATTATTTGGAACTGCATTTCTTCACAGCCAACGGGCAATTATTCTGATATTCTTGTAACAAATCGAAGTCATGCTCTTGAAACATTCAATCTATTACGTGATCAATCAATCTATTCAATCTATTACGCGAGTACGTCACTGTACGCCGGATTGGATTAGCGATAATAGCGGATTTGAAGAATTCAGTTGTTTCAGTAATTAGCACTCTGATATTAAGGTTATTTGATGGTTTTTAACGAGGAAAAAGTTTTCTAGTCTAAATTCTGTTGAGAAAAATTACTTCACTGTCGACTCCGCGGTTAGTTAGGAATGCTAAAAAAATTAATTAGAAAAAATATTCTGGGGTTTCGTGATTCATGTCTGTTTCTTCGCAGAGATATTCTTCAACAACTGTAGATTTTTTTGTGAAATATTTTCATAAAAGATAGAAGGTGAATGAGTTATCCAGTATTTTAATTTTTTTAATGCATTCACTTATAAGTCAATGTCTGAATCGGCAGATAAACCTAATTTTTTTTGTAGCTGACGATTCGAAAATAAACCCTGCACAAATTTTGGTATTATACTCCGAATATAATTTTCATACAAGACGGAAGGACTGCACATAGACTGCACACGCAACAGGGTTTGTTTAAGATAGTCTTCTCAGGTTACGTTACAATTTCAAACCATGCATGTGTCTTGAGAGCATCATTAGTGGAATTAGGATCGTATGGAGCAGCATTGGTCCCTCAAGAGACTGCAGTCTCTAGTGACTCCCGTCATGTGCCGTGTGGTTCTTTCTCTTGTATTATGGCGTCCATTAGTTGAATTGGTGGTGTACGAGGGTGTGACTTCGTGATCATCCCTCCCTTGGTATCATTGCATTCACAGTATTGACTACGTTATAAAAACATTATGTAACAGTCATCTAACTTCGATTACTAGTTTGCTGCAGCTTCCGCCACTTTTGGTACAAAACTCATCGTGTGCCACGTAACAAAGGCAACGTCTTAAAGATATAGAAAGGCGGACAACCGATATCAGCTCTCCCAAACCCCAATACAAACCTGAATTTTCGTACTCGCAGTTCAGTGTCCTCTCTGTATGGTATTCCTCACGCCAACCCCA
Organism: Trinorchestia longiramus; assembly: GCA_006783055.1. Taxonomy (NCBI): domain Eukaryota; kingdom Metazoa; phylum Arthropoda; class Malacostraca; order Amphipoda; family Talitridae; genus Trinorchestia; species Trinorchestia longiramus. The sequence goes on from VCRD01000363.1 coordinate 207,576, forward strand.
ATGAGAACACTTTGTTCTGCTGCTTCTCTCAGAGACTTATAATAAATAAATCATATAAAAATACTGTATTTCATCAGGAACACACAGTTTTGTCTGTTTCTATTTTTCAATATACATGTCAACAGTATTTTATTGTGAATTGTGTGTAGACAATTCATTCTTTTGTTTACCCGGCCTTAAATGCAGAAATTTCTTCTTTTTGCGAGGACATGTAAGATTTATAATCTATTGAAGTGTGTGGTAATGGCGCTTTTTTCATGGTTTATTTTAGAATTTAGAAATACCGAAGTTATTGTCCCTCAAAATAGAGTAGATAGATAATTACTAACAGTAGAATCGGCAATGCTCGTTGTCTGTTATGGGTTTATACTTCTGAGTCTCTCTCGTGGAAGGCAGGCGTACCGTGCAACCGACTTTTTCCACGATTGCCCTCGCTTTCATTTTTCTCTTGTATTTACTTATTTTTCGTCCCCTCTAGATGCTTACCTTGCCTTGTCTGTCGGCTGTAGAGAGCTGTGCCAACACAGGCGCTAAAATTTCAGCCCTTATGGCAGCGTTTGAACTTCATTTGGAGCAATGAGTTTTATAGTGATGAAATAATAGTAATGCAATGTGCAAGTAAAATTTGTTGATTTCATATACGCCATTAAAGAGACTGATCGCACATTGAAATCCTGAAATGTCAGAACATTTTAATAAATATGGTAAAGACCAGCGCAAAGACCCTCGACGTACGTGCATAAGCTTAATAAAAAGCACAAATACTAAAAAATAATAATAGTATTTACGTATTTAAATAATAGTATTTACGCGACACGTGCTTCATTGGATGTACGTTAATTTTGGTTCGTTGTCGTGAATGTTTTGCTTGTAATATCAGAGACTCCTGAAAACTTGACTCGACGTCAAGAGATTTAATGCAAACGCATTTGCTGCTGTTGAACTTGTGCGCTCAACGGCGTCGTTCCGAGTTAATAGAAGTTTAACGATTGTCTCCATGGATCAAAGTGATTGTCACTCACCTGGTTCATTTTGAATTTTATTAGTTGTTTCTCGATTAATTGGTGTTTCTTTCATTTCTAGTTATTCAATTGATTTTATTTTTATCTATCTGGATCTATTATATTTCAATATCGACATTGACTCTGTGCTCGCCAGCACTTCAGAGGACTCAGACAAAGATGAATTCATTTCCATTGTGCAGATTGAAGCTTTGTGTAAAAATGAGTGTCATCCACCTCGATACATAATGCTGTGGACTCAAATTACCTGCTTTTCACGTTAATAGAATTTATTGTTTCATAAAGTGGCTTGTTTTGATAACTTATGGAATACTTACGAAGTTCAAGGTTCTCTGTTCACCGAAAGAAATGGAATGCTTAAAATGTTCACTCTTCTCTGAATTCAGGTTTTTATCAGACGTTAAATTTCAGTGATGAAGTTCAGTGTTGCTAGACCTGGAGGTCCTGCATCATGAATATTTTTGGTAAACATGTTTATCATATTCACATTTTACTGCTCGTTGATATTTGCCAGTGTTAAAATTATATTTTGTTATTTGTAAAAAACAATTGTAATGAATGATATTAGTTATAATCGTATTCAATGTATCTGACAATACTGTTCACGATAATTACGTGTTTATTTTGATTACACTGTGAATATTCTCGATACTGGTAATGATCTTCTGGAAAAATTAAATTAATTTAAAGTTACTCCGAACACTATTATGGAGAACTATAAAGAATAGTTGTGGCCATATATTTATGAATAGAAATAACAAAACTGTATAACTCTTGACTGAAAGAAAACTGCGGTGTGGGACCAGCTAAATCTACACAGTCGTACTTCAGACTACCAATGAAACGCTGGATTTCTGCAAGCCCTTCTTTAATTTTCCCTTTGAATATGCCGATGCTCACATCTTGTTTCGTTGGCAATTAATTCCCAAAATTTAGGTGGAAATTATGCGCTTGGAACCCTATAAACTGGCAATTGCACGTACAGTGTGTTGCTTGTTTTAAATGTCACATTTAAGTGTTGTGACATTCTTCAAAGGGTGTTCAGACTCTAAACTCCTTTCCAGTTAAAATCGCCGAAACCTGAAACCAGTGGACCGATTATATCGTTTCTGCTGGCACTGTAATCCCATTCAAAACCGTCTTAACAAATATGTGATGAATAACCTCCCATTGTTATAAAGTACTGATTCTATGTTCTTAACTTCTGGGGCCTGTGAATGATTTCGGTGCGTGTGTGTTACTGAAATACCTGAGCGTGATTGATGCTTTAACTTTAGACGCCACGGGACTTTGGTAGCAACCAAAGAACTTCCTCGTCCCTGTTGCCATGTTCTATTCTAATCCATTAAAGTTCAATGATTTGTTAATTATAAAATTATATTGTTTAGTGAGGCTTAGTTTTCATTAATAATGTTGCAGTTGTTTTTAGTAGTTCGAATCAGCTGCAAGGAAGACTTGAGTACTTAGCATTATTTATAATTTATTTCATTTTCTGAAAAGTGGCCAATTATTCCTACGAAAAATTTGTGCATCATGGATGTACTCTTTTTTATAGGAATGAAAAAAACTTCATTCGTGGAATTTTGCTCGTTGAAACCATCTCCTGCGAGCCAAGATTTGATTCTTAAAAATGCTTCGTTATTTTAGTTTTGCTAGCAGTGTAATTTTACTTTCACTAATGTATCATTTGTTTACATCTTCGGACCTGATTTTTATTGTCACTGAAATTAATATGTGTGTTAACTATGCATATAATAATAAATAATAATAAAAATTAAATAATGATAAATAATAATAAAAAATACAAAGTTTGAAGAAGACGGCGGTAAGTGGGATGACTGCACCCACGACGCTATGGGGATGCAGCCGTGTTTGGTGTAGCAGCAACATATCTTTATTTATAAGTCTCTGAAAATAACTCGTTTGCTGAGAGCCTGCTGCACTCTATAGATAGCTAAACGAAAGCGAGTGTGGGCCAGTGGGCTAGTACCCAACACTGTGTTTCTTCCTTGTTTATGAGCACGTCATCCTGGTTGGTAACTGCATTTCATAATTCATTTAATTGAAAATGATTTACTTCTTCACTTATCTTCGAATTTACCTTGCATCTAGGCGATAGATTTTATTTTTGTTACCTTAATGAAAGATTATCTGTGACTTCTGTAACATTTTTTAGCATAAATAATGATACTGAGAGATTTTTAAAACTGAAAAGACATAGTAAAATATATTTTCCCTCAGTGAGTCGCCGTTCTGCAAATATATTCTTTTCTGACGTTCCGTAGATGACGGGATGCTCGACTTCATACATGAATCACTTGCATGCTATATGGTGTGCAATGGGGCAGAAACACGTCGTGTTTGTCGACCTCGTTTTTTATATTTTATTTGCATGAAAGTCTTTGGATTCCTGTACTAAGCCAAGAGAATTGATGGAGCTTTCCTCTCCAACATACCTTAGGAACTCGGCGTTGGCTGCTAAGCAAATTGTGTCCCCGTCTTAAATCGCCGTGATGGTGGAAATTGTATATTCTACGTGCTCCGTTCTCACTTGTCATTCGGTACTACTTCTTAATTTTATTTGTTTTCCTTATATATATATACGGGTTTTCTCTTTTGTTTTACAACTTCATTTCTTTCTCTAACGTCTTTATTTACGTCAATCCCTAACGCTTTCAAAAGTTTTGCGGTGTATATACATTTATTTTTTCAATAGATTTCAAAAAAACTAAGTTCAAAAATCTAAGGTTTTCAATGCACTCATGTTTAAAGTATGGGTTACTTCAATCGATTTCATGATGGTGAAGTTATATTTTTCACATATCATTTTGTCGATGCAAGTGATTTTTAGCTTTGTTCTACTTTTGTTATTTTTTCTTATCAATTTATTAATTGTTTTTTGTTCTTAAGTTTTTATGGTTCTATATGCGTTTAAGTATTGTTCTCTGCACAAAAATATGTTGCTGATTTCTCATGGATATGAACAAGATTCTTTACATTATGTACTTTGTTACTTTCTCCTTACTTTACTGCGGAATGATTACTGGTATCGTATCATTCTTAACGAATTATCACACTATCGTGAAGGCAAAATTACACTCTGTGTGACATGAAATTCTTAGCGATGACTTTTCTGCTTCTGTGGAGCTTAACCCCCAAAATCTTGAGAACAGTTGCTCCATTTGTATGGTGCAGGGTGCGTGCAAATGAACACATGCCTCGAATGATGTAGACGGCCTGTTCATTTGAGCGAGAGCAGTGCGCCGGGACATATAAAAATGAAAGGCTGCAAACTTACGCTTTATGTCTCCATATCATCTGCCCCTGTACGGAAGCTTCTATTGTATCAGTACAATACAACTCAAAATTAAATCAGATCGGGTTGAGTGTTGAATCTTGTGTTAATTGTCGGTAAGTTTATCGAATATTTGCACTGATTGTTGTTGGTTTATCCCACATCTTCATTCTGATGAGTGCATATCAAGTTCAGAAATATTTCATTATTATTTCATTATTTTTTGTAGAAGTATTCCGAAATAGATGTTAATTATTATTTGGGGAATATTATTTTAGGTTAACAAATTTGACGTATAATGTTGTCCTGCTCTGAAACCGTTTTTAAAGTTCCTCTTTCAGTCACTGAAAATTTCTTCGTTTTCCCGTCTTCTCTTCTTACAGTGGTGAAGTTTGACCTGAAGAGACAAAATTGCTGGAAAATTAAGCGAACTATCATGCATCTTTTTTGATTGCCGTCACACAACTCACTAATGCTGTCTTTCCTTGACTGTGCGAATTACACCCTAAAATTATCTTCTCACCAAATGCGATTAAATCGAGTACAGTCTTGCTTAAACGAATTTCAGTTCACAAATTAGTTAGGATAACTTGAACTTTTTTCGTTTTAGGCTCCGAGTTTCTGCATGTGAGATTATAATAATTTTAAGGCGTTTACAATTGAAGTGTTTTTTCGTTTGTACGGGAGCAAAATAAGTTTGAATTTTATAACATTATTTAAGTCTGACTAAGACGGCACCGTAACCAAGCGGGCTTGCTACGTGCACCTTCTCCTCGAGAGGTCATGTGCGAATAATTTTCCAGTTTTAAATAAAATAAGACATGATAGCAAGAGGTCAAATTTTAGAGCAAGTGCGATGCAAATAATCTATCTCATACAACTTGGGCTTTGTATCATACGCTGGTCGATGCACTGAACATCCAATAATCAAGCTAATAATTCTTTCAAGGCGATAACATCTCTTTTCTGATAGCATGCAGCTGTGACACGAATCTCACTCCTTGGACTACAATGATTATAATAATCATGTTCTCAGCATGACTTATTATTGGTTTGGTGAATTATTGGCAGTAGCCAAGCAAACAAAGAACATTGGAATTGCAACCCGAGTCTAACTTAACGAACGCAGGGTCGATAGGTCATCCACGGTGAGCATGGGCGGTAATGATAGTTGTCGTCTGTTTTCTGCAGCCGGTGCTCATGAACTCCAGCTTAGTTGCGCTTTGTTGTAGATCAGGGCACTTTCACTTCAACCGCAGCTAATGAGCCCGAACGCTTGCTCAAAAGTAAATTATGTACTGCGTACTGATTGGTCGATTATATAGGGTGGCCCATAAGTAACGTACCTTTTTAAAACTATTATAGCTATAAAACTACATATGGTAAAGAGATTTGGTTAATTCAGAATGAATGAGGAGATTTCAAAGTTTTTTACCAGTGCATCAAGTCTACCGACAATCACAACATATTGACCAAAAAATTCATAAAATCCACCCCCCAAAATGAATCGCGATGCAATGGAACAACGAGCAAAAATAGTGGAGCTTTACTTCCGATGTAATTGTTCGGTTACTGCAGTTCAGAGGAATTACAGGAATATTGATGGTATTGAAAGAAGTCCTTTGAAGAACTGCATAAAAAATTGGTATTGAAATTTAGAGAAACTGGGACAACAGCAGACAGACAACGTTGTGGCAAGCCACGGACCATACGAACTGATGCTTCAATTCAGCTTGTTGCAACGAGTGTTGCTGATCGGCCCAAAACGTCAACTAGGAGACGTTCAATTCAACTGAGAATGTCACGTACCTCGCTGCAACGTATTTTGGTAAACGATCTAAAGTATCATCCATATAAAATTCAATTACCTCAAGAACTCCATCCTACGTATTACCAAAAGCAATTAGATTTTGCGAATAGATTTCTGCAGCTTGCAGAAAATGAAAACTTTGTAAAGAATTTAATAATGACTTATGAGGCACATTTTCACCTCAATGGTTTTGATAATAAGCAAAGTTGCAGATTTTGGGCTTCAGAAAGTCCAAAAGAAATTCATGAACGTCCACTTCACTCAGTTAAAGTAACAGTATGGTGTGGCATCAAGTCTTCGAGGATCATTAGACCATATTTTTTCGAAGATGCTAATGGTGATACAATTTGTATTAATGAAAACCTGTATAGACAGATAATTCAAGAATATTTGACACCTGAAATTGGAGATAATAACACAGAGATAACCTTTTTCCAACAAGATGGAGCTACAGCGCACACAACGAAAGAAACAATGCGAATGTTAAAAACAATTTTTCCTAACAGAATAATTTTTCGTTTTGGTGAAATACCATGGCTGCCTTGATCTCCAGATCTAAGTGCTCCTGATTTCTTTCTCTGGGAATACTTGAAGGAAAATATTTACATTGAGATGCCTGATACTTTACAGCAATTGAAACTAAACATCGTTCAAGAGATCAAAAACATTTCACCAGAGACATTAAGGAAAGTAATGAACAGCACCGTTGAAAGAGCACGCCCTTGTTTGACTAATAATAGAGGTCATTTAGAAAATATTGTATTCCATAGTTAAACGTATTTTATTGTTTCATTTATAAATTTATATTGAACTTTGAAATTTCTTTTTTCATTCTGAATTAATCAAATCTCATTTTTAGTTTTATAGCCAAAACAATTTTAAAAAGTTATCTTACTTCTGGGCCACCCTGAATTATTGTATTATTTGTCGCCAAGAAACATGTGTATGCGAACTGAGTAACTCGCTTGATTTTTGTAGTTTTAAACCGATAATTTAACCATGCCTTAGATGAAACTTTTCACTGAATACCGGTCCCTAAGCAGCGTTCTTGCCAGTAGAGCTTACACACAGGAAATTTTTGTGCGTAACCCTCTCGGTACCAAATTAATTGGGAAGATTTACAGAACTGCCACGCATATATTCTTGGTGTATGGGCTCTCATTAGTTATCAAAAAAATTTTGGTGACCCTCCGACCCCTCCTCACCCCCCAAATGGGGTGGGACTTATTTGTACCGCTGGTACTGAAAGGGTTAAGCAACCGAACACTAAAAGCAAGCAGGAGACGAGAATTTTTACTGGGACATATATGTACCGCTGGTACTAAAAGGGTTAACTTTGGCTTTTACTGCATCTAAATATGTATATCTCATCAAATGCTTCAGTTTGTCAAGTGCAATGTTTGCTCTGAACTGCGGATTTCATCGTTCGACCTCTTGCAAAGAGTTGTCTCTATGAGTTGCTGCTCGACAGATCGTCCATTCAGTAATTGTGTTGCGTTGTTTTTCTGTTCCTATTTGCAAAGATTTTAGTGTACTTCCTGCTTGAACTCTTAAGGACGACAAATCTTCAATTTGTGAACGTGTGTCGCTTCGTAAATATTTTATTTTCCAACTTTCCCTTAAGGGGGGCGAGCGTATCTCTGCAGAAAAGATTTATTGCTCCCAAGAGATACATGTCTGGCTTCGACAGTTCTCTTTTATTCGTGGATGTAACAATTGAAAATGTTTGTGATTCATGTATCATTTGTCAGTCAAAATTTTGAAGTAGGTGATATTTTCCTTTTTCAATTTTTGTGTAAATGGATTTGAAATTCAAGTAAGCGTGTGAGCAAAATGAATGTCTTCGAAATTCAAGTGTAAATTTCATCCGTTAATTTTTTTCCATAGTGTAGTAATCAGCACGTATTTTTACTTGTTCCTGTGTACCTCTGAGTACCTTTACGGAGTACCTCTGACTACATACATATATTATACGTTTCTATTTTATCTAGAAATCTTTAAAATGAACAGTTGATAATATTGTTGCAGACAACTTGATCATCATGTACTGACAAGTATATCCGCTGGTTCTTAAACTTTTTACCCATCCACTGTCGACCTCATAAGCCCTTATGCAGAGTATTATATCCTATAGACAAGACGATGTTCAGGTGGTAGGTAGGATTCGCAAGCATCTCTCAATAGGAATAAGCTTATTGTGTCTCCTAATTAAGCTCTCTTGGAATCTTGTCATTCTCCTGATATACTCTAAGCCGTATACTGGATACTTGATGAGCACTAGCTGTGGCAGCGCGGGGTAGGATTATGCTTTGACCTCAGCTTGGCCTTAGTTATCATCTTTGCTTGCATCTTCACGAGGAAGATGAAGACTTGATTCTTCGGTATACTCCTCGACGAGCTCTGGTGTCTTTTGTATTCTATTCTTTCTGTTCCTTGCAAAGTGATCTGTCTTGGTCAAAACCTAGTTTTCGGACGAAATGTATCCCGGTTCCTAGAAATAAGATAAAAATAGTAATGGTAACAATAGGAATACAAATCATCCAGAGTTTCAGCATATTATTGCTGCTTTGAGTTGCAATCATTTCATTTTTCATCAACTTTAGGTTCACGACTCTAATTTCACCTACATTAACGTGCTCTTGTTGTACAGTAATTGAGTTCTACTTTATTTTTTATTATATATATATATATATGTACAATATATTGCTCCTAAGTTCGTATTTTTCTCCGGCCTTAGTATATTACTTGGGCACCTTTCCTGACTTCAGCAAGTGATTCTTTTTATCTCGCTTGCCTGAATGAGATTCGTCTCATTTTGTCATTTTGACCTATGAATTTCCTTTTTTTCATTTTCCGGGCCATTCAACTTCGTCACTATGGAACACGATTGACTTAGTCTTTTTGCTACCTCATAAGTCTATGTTTTCGTATTTCTGTGCTTTGCCCAACTAAGTGGCGGTCGTAAGTCAATGTTTGCTGCTCGTCAGGCTGCGGCCGCTCTGACCGCACCTCGCCCGTGTGCAAACTACCTCCCTCAAGCATTGCCGCATGAACACCAATTTTACTTCTTCGCAATTGTAGCGAGTGAAAGATCGAGTCCTAATTGCCTATTGCAACAGCGAGAGATGGAGAGAGGAAAGTGTTCCATGAGAAAATTAAAGGAGAGGTTGGAGCCGGCCGAAGATGAGGTCACAATGATAGTGGAGGTTGTAGGCAATTCGTTTTCACGGAACTCTGATAATACCTAAAAACTAGCGTAAACTTGCCAACTCATCTCAATGCTCAGATTATGTAGACATCATCAAAAATGTGTTTGATGAGAACACACCAACGATAAGACGTCTTCGAATTCTGGCCAACTCACTGTGTGCAGAAACTGTGATCGTTTTCGTATTATGTTGAAGCATGGAGTCTCATTTTGCCCTTTTGTACGTCATACCGCCACACCTTCACTATCGTTCTTGACCAGTACGCGTTTTAATTGTGTGGTCCAACATGGACGCCTCAGCAGTCATTAGCCGAGAAAGTCTCAGCTCGCACATCTCGTTTTTGATGGCAGCATTTGTAGACACGGACAGCCATTCTCCAATTAAGCTGACCAAACTCACTGGAATTTGACTCGTCCGAGTTTAAAGCTTTGATTACACTTTCATGAGGTCGTTTAACGTTGGAAGTACCTGAAAGTTTAATCACTTTTTTATCGCTCTTAAACTGCCTAGATTACACAACTTTTGACTCTTGCGGTCTTGGTAGGTTGCATTTGAAAGTACTGTAGATTATATTATTAACGAAGTTATCCGTAATTTTTCTCATTACATGTATGATTTCATTTTTCATTTCGTGTCGTTTACTCATTTTTAAGGCTGCAGTGCGTCGACTAATATGTTTACATCAATCATTACTCTGTAAATATCAGTAAAAAAATTTACTGTGCCTTATAAGTCCAACTAGAAATGTTTCATATTATTTCCTCTCCATGTGAACATAAATTTGTGTGCATAACACGAGTTCCTAGCGTAATTAATATATTTCAATTCGGTAAGTTTTTCAAATGTATTCCTCATTTCTTATTTATATCTCTGCGTGTTTCATTCTCACGTTTTTACACATAATTTCTAACATGAAATTTCTTGTCCAACTTCACATTTTTCGGTAGTGAATTTGTTAGCACTTTGTGTAAGTGCTGGCGGTTTCCAATAATTTTGCATGATGATGTTTTGGCAGGAATTTAATTTTATTTCTTGACTTGCAATAACCGCAGCTGCAGTACGACCATCCATCATCCACACAATTCTTAACGCAATTGATTTTCTCTCGCAAACTCAACCGCTTCAATTTTTACTGAAACTCTCTATGAAAAAACAGTATTTGCTCAAATTGTTAAGCAAGAAAATTCTTGCAGGACGAACAAATTGGAATTTCGGTACGCTAAAGTGAAGCTTCTTTCAAATATCTCTTATGTTAGCAGAAACGACTAACTCGTCAAGTTCTAGATAACTGTTGCAGGATTCCCACCTATTTTCCTACGTTTTGCTTATGAGAGCTAATTGTATTTCCATCCATGACTGCTGTTCACAGGTAAAATTCCTGATTTATTCACTGCGTGATCGGATAGTTCTTACATATGTCATATATTGCGACACTGCTCGTAAATAGATTGCCTGCTCGACAAGAAAACTTGAATGAATGCCTGAGAAAACTCGTTTAGAGCACATGCTAAGTACAATTCACTAAAAAAATAATGTATGAGATAAAAAGTACGTAATTTCCAGTTATATGTTTAGCTCATGATTTTTTTCATCTTTATTTACTTCTTTCATCCACTTGTTGACGTATTTTCAACAAGTCCAAGAGAATTGGAACTATTTGAAGGCTTGCAGAACGTAGACTGCTCTTTCTCGCATCATGTTGCAGCTAGGGAAGTTACATTCTTTTGTCGAGAACTCTGAAATATTTTTTTGAGCATTATTCTTGAATAACAATGTTACGTGTGCGAGGCTTAATTTATGCATCATATATGTAGTTAAGACTTAAAATTTATTCTCTGTGTCAGTTGGTCAGATGTGTACTACGAATCATAAAATTTTTCAAATATTTTTACTTGAATACGTTCCTCTGGTGAAGTTCTTTATTCTGGACAGTTGAAAGTGGAGTGCGTTTTTCTACACCTATTCCTTGAGGGAAGCATTTTTAATACCAATACTTCTAGGGAAAGAATATACTGTTATTCTTTCATACCTACGAGTTACAATTACCATCAACTATCTCTTACGAGGTACTTTTACCATCAACTACCTTAAGGATTTTTTATTTGAAACCCCAAATGATAATAAATTTTGTTGGCTTGTGATTAACTTAAGCGTTTAAATACCCTTCAGCATATGGAGCTCCATTCTCTCTCTGTTTTTATGCTTCGATAGAAAACGTCATTAAATAAGCATATAATTTTCATGGATGAAAATTGGCTTTACCGCTTTAATAACTCCCGATCGATCATTCAAGTAATTTAATCTGTCCTTACGAAAATGAACAGAGAAGTAGAAATTTCGAGTATATATTGCCTGTATATCTTGATGGCCGCGGCGTTGGGGCGCTCGAATCGATTCCATTGTTTTTATTGCGATGTTTTTGGTGCGGTTGCAGCTACTTCGTTTCTGGTACACTAGCTGTTGCAGGGCATTTAATTCATTAGTCTTATTTTAGTGGAAACTTTTGAGTCGCGACCGGAATCTGAACATTTCCACAGGTGCTCTTTTTTTCACTGCTGGTCCTTGTGCATAATGGTTTAAAAACTTTATAATGCCAACTGCAGTGGAATCAAAGTTTACCAAATTTTAATACTTGCACTAATAGAAATTGGTTTACTAAGCTAGATAGTTGAAAGAGAATGCTTATAAATCCTGTTGCGCAGTTCTTGCAGCATTAATTACTTTCAAAAGCCATTACCGATCTATCCATCACTACAGGTAGTGAGTTCATGATACTGTGAATAGAAGACCCTTACCTTACGTTCTTATCTTTTTCTCAAACCTGTTAATCTTCGAAGGGAATAACTCAGGCTTCACTGATATTTAGTACATATTATTTTTAATTTCTCACTTCGGCGCTAAAGCATAACTTCTGTTGAAAACGACTAACAAGATTGAAGTATTGCAATACCAACCCTTCCGACAGCCTTACAAGTTTCAGGGCTCTCTCCTCAGAGCTGTCGAGATTGATTTTCCAGGCTATGAATGCTCACCACTCACACGCCTCCTATGATGAATAAACCCGCTCAAATATTGCATGCGTAGACTGTGTGCAAGGTGGAGATTTCATGCCTCTCTGCGCTTTTTTAATCATAAATTTGTGTAATATTTTCCAACCATTAAAATATGGCCTAATCGGAACTTCATAGAAGCAATTATGCATTTCTTGAGTGCCTTCCAAAAGTGTTTTTCCAGGCCTCTATTTTGCTTCTTCCGTTTCCATCAGGAAGATAATCCTATTTTAAACTAACTATCTCTCAAAAAAACTTGATTGGAATCAAATTTATTTCGTCACTATTGCTTTCTAATTCATGCACCTCAATTCGATCAAATTAATTCTAACATTTCGAGTAACAAGTTATTTGCGCCGCGCAATCTGAGAGGAGCCGAGTGCGGTGACGTTCACTCAAGTCCTCATGTAAATGTGGATTAATTTGTCATAGCAGACTAGTACTTCTACGCGGGTTTTCTGAAACCTGTGGTTTTGATAGGCAGGGTGTCCATAAAGTCTCTTTACCATTTTCAAGACCATTTAATAGAAATGGTAAAGAGACTTTATGGACACCCTGTACTATATAGTAAGCACTTCAGATGGACGACGTAGCCATCTTCCCTCTTTCATTTACACTTTTTGTGCATCGTTTGTTCCGAATAATGAAATAACCACTCATGTACGATGTAAAAGTTTTGTACGTGCTATTCAATGTATTTACTTACATTATCAATTTTAAGATACGTGTCTAGTTCTCAAGCTGGTTTGCCAATACAACACATTGCGTAGGATGATCACCCTCTCTCATCCTGTTCCCGCATTGTGTCCCCTAGCACAAAACAAGAGTTCTTCTGTACGGGAAAACTTACATATTGGATCCTTCGGACCCCTTCTCGTTTTTGACAGGGATGTGTGGCTTGACAAATTCATAGCGCATTCTCTCGCTCTAAATGCTTCAAATTTTTGCTGGCAAAGCGAAGCGTAGCGTGGTTTGCCCACGGAATGTTGCTCAAACTTTGTCACGTGCGGCAACTAAATGCAGCGGTCCAAATATGCGCAGTAAATGCGCCTCGGCGCGTGTCTGCACTGCATGAACTGCTTTTGAGAATGAAAAATTTCTTGAGAACATGCCAATAGGAAATAATTCTCTTGCCCGTGATGATTTTTAATTAACTTTTGTCTCACCTCTCTAAGAATTTCTTCCATATGCATCGAAAGACCAATTGGTGATGGCCCATAGAAGTGAATATTCTCATTGAATGCGTTACTTTGAAATGCCTCGTAGCAAAACGTAGCTAACTGAATTTGTTCGTTAATTCGGGTATTATGGGTTCGAAATTACTCCGTTTAAACATTTATTGACATCAGAATTACATTCGGAAAATTTTAAACGATTCAAACAATTCTAAACGATAGTTTTACTCGCGCTTTAGAGTTCTTAGACCATTAGTACGAGTAAGAGCATCGGACAACTGGCACGTTAATAATGTTCCGCTCACAAACTGAAGTTGCAGAATGAAACCATTCGAGTTCATTGCCTTGTAATATTCCTAATATCCTATCCTTATTGGCTTCGAATCCTTTCATTATAGTAACTTACTCGTTGTGATCACAGACTTGTTAAAGTAAAGCCACATTTTCCTTTGTTTGAAAGACAAAAATTACGTCGATTAATTTCTGAGTTTAAAATCGCTAGAATAATACGAACCCAGAAATATCATCTAACAAACCTTCATGATCTGGAATGCTCCTATTGTTTTAGTGTTTTGTAAGTATTTTGTGATCTTGGAAAAATTATTTTAGCAAGCTTCTTTGCCGGTAATAAATTCAAACGAAGCCTATTTTAACTGCATTGCTCAAATCAATGTAGTGTTATGGCTAGTAATGGAAGTGCAATTGAAGACATGCGTGCCGAGGATTTTGTCCTTTTTTTTGCAGGTCTGATGAAAATTCTTTTGCTCAGTAGTCGTGAATTACTTCATCTAGCAGTTGCGTGGAATTTGTGCCTTCTTGTGTGTATATTAATCATTAAATTGAGTTGTAAACTATATTTTTGAGTCAGCTACCACTATATATATCCATGTATGCAGGGTGAAGCAACATGACTTCCTTTTTTTAACCCTTTGCTTTGAAAAAATGTTATGTTGCCGTGCCCTGTACTGTCTGACCATGAATTTGCATAGTTCAATATCGAACTGTTTTCAGTTCGACATTGAACTCATTGAACTCTGTGGACATCTTCTACTCACTTTTACGAGACACGGCAGGGAATCATGGCATTCGTAAAACCCACCGTATGCAACTGATCATTTCTTTTGTTACTAACACTACTGTTGGAATTCTGTCGCAGGGTTTCGAATATTTCCCTCTAACAAGTCATTGCTAGATTTCTCGAGTTTGAAAATCAATACTCAAGCTTCTTCAAATAATGAGCTACGCTTGCATTATTGGGAATTTTTTCCTTCTTAGTATCAGAATCTATTTTTTCGAGTATGCTTTGTTTAAACAGAAACCAGTCAGTTTTAAGGGCTTTGTCAGTTCAACTTTATCCTAGTGTAAAGAAATTTTTGGGGAAATTCGAATCTGTTATTATAAAAATGTTGTTTTAAGGAGTTGATGACAATGCTGATAGTTTGTGCTACTATCAACGTGCAAACTGCTAGTCGAATTGTAAATAAATGCACGCGTTGCCGAGGCTCGCTGCACTGTTTTCGTTGTGTGCACAATATTTCAATAAGTAGAAATACTTATTTTAATAAATTACTATTTTTGTATTTTAATAGTTTTTAAACATGTGATACAATACAAATAATATATACATTACTGTATATGAATCAGTATTTATGTAATATATAGCATGAGTATAAATCACAATCATATCTAGTCCTAATATTGATACAAGTACATAACTTTACGTTTCTATATCAATGTTCGAGGCATTTGCTCAGAAATTTTTGTTTATGTGCACATTCAGCTACAGACAGTGGCTAAAATTAGAGTATGATGGTAAACGTTGCTTGAGCTTGTCGTGTTAAATGCGAATCAGGCACTTAAAGCTAACACGCTGTCATTCTTGCAATCAAGTTTTCTATTAGTTTACCACGCTAATACGACTCATGCAGTCATGCTCCTTATATAACATCACCTTGCATTTAAAGCACCGGTTGTTATGAGTTTATTAAATTCAGAGATGCAGTTTGTGGTCGTATGGCATCAGCAAGACTGCGAATGTCCCAACTTTCAAAAAGTTTCCTTTTTCTACCCTCTTTCTCCGTGGCAGAATTTTATCTAAAATAGTATTTCTTGCCCATCAAATTTGCATGCGTTGACGTTCATGCCTCCTTTGTACGATATGTAGGTATATTACTCTTAATAAAAGCTGTGTAGACTTTCGTGCTCTGTATAAATTTAGTAGTTTTACGCCGCTCGATGCCAGAGCGACGATACTTGTTATCCTGAAACTGTTGAAAGTTGTTAAAACTCCACGGAATTTCAACTATTATTTCAATTTTTAACATATGGAAGAGCACCTAATTGTTGGTTTGTATTTCAAATTCTAATTTATTCTGATTTCAGCCAAATCCTGTGCCCGCATTTTCATACCTGGAAGAACAAATTTTTATATGCTATTAGAGCAAGATTTGCTCGTGGTTATGTTTCATATGTTATCAGTTTCAATATGAAATAATAACCCCACTCATAGCATGAAATAATTTCAGGCAGTTTTGTTTCACAATTATAAAAGGGATGCAGACACACCAGATTTAAGGCTCTAGTCGCTATTGCAGAACATGTTTCTGATATCTGCACATCATCATCCATTAGAATATTCAAGTATAGAAGATACTAATGAAATTGAGTACACACTATGAATTTGTTTTAGCTTTGGTAATGAACTCTTGTACCACTTGAAACCCTGTAGTTATTATGTATCTCAGTGAGTACTTGGATAAAGCTGCTTCTAGATTTGTTGTGTTACATTCATACTATTTTATTTAAGTTCATATTTTTTTATCTGTAGACTCCCACTTTATTTTGTGTTCATCATTCCGAGTTGCTCTACTTTTAATATTTTCATCAGATCAGTTAGTTTAAGTAACTAAAGCGGTATGATCTCCCCACGTAAATAGTACAAAAAACGCTCTAAAATGTATCCCATTTTTTATCGAACTCACTGCGCTTTCATTTAACTTTCATTAGAAACATTCTTTCGTGCTTTTATTTCTCATGAGAGCGTGCCAAATCCAACGAGACCGGTCCCTACCATCCATTTACCGTCGTGTTTACTGATGAAATCTGATAGAACTCGATCTGATTCGACCCGCCGTGCGAGGATGGCACAGAACGAGGCTCGGTAACGGATTTATAGTCATTATTTGATGTGGAGAAATACTTCGTTCTTTTTGTTTTGCCTCCAAAAACTAAAGCCTCTTTTCTCCTGCACCAGTTTATTTGTTCGTGTAGTGAGAGACTGAAGAGATGGAAGACGTGGAGAGACCAGGATTCTGAAGAAACCTATCGTGTGTATCCCGCTGCCGACATGGTTGACGCGGCTAGGAATACGGCATGGGACTTGGGTAAACAACCGAATAATTATCGAAGTAATTATCCGACCCAAGAATGGGCCAGAAGGTTCGTTCCTATAGCCTCATTCTATTCTATTCTATTTCTGAATTGTTTGACCGCAAACATTCGAGTCAAGTGCTTCTGTGAGCTCGTCTGCCCCATGAAAGTCAGCATGAAGTTGTGCCTCTGAAGTGTCCCTGTAGTCCAGTTCCAATGGTCGGACGGGCGTCTGAACCCGGGAATTTCATTGGCCCGCCGGAAGCGTTTTGTGAAAGCTCCAAATCTGCTATTCAGATTCCATGACAGTCGCTCCGTTCCTAGTCGAGGATGTCGACATTTCCAGCGACAGGCCGCCTTTCAAAGACGGGTTCTCCTTTAATTTGATTCCATTCGATGGCCGCTATTGAATATTAAAATGTCAGGATTATGTCATTGATCAGTTTGAAAATATGGAATTTCTATAGCAACATCGTGCTAAAAATTTTCCATATTCATACGTAGAGTTTTTTTATATACATGGATATTGCGCAAAATACGTCTTACATCAAATTATATTTTTTATCTCTTAACATGGCAATAGAACTTCACATTCTTGCATTTGTTTATTTCTGCAAACGCGCTCTCCTTTTCATTTGCATTGTGCTATGCAAAGCATAATTTTTATGAGTCAAGTTATGCATCAAACTAAAGGAAATTTTTGGGCACTAGTAGAACTAGTTTCCCCGTGACATTAAATCAGGAATTTTGGTACTCATTAAATGCAGAATATTTATTGGCGTATTCATTTTAATTTCATAAATCTGCACCAGTGAAGCCCAAAAATCATTAATTAGGTTTTGTGTGTATCATTATTTCTTCAGATTTTCTGTAATGTTAATGATGTACTATAACACTATTGTAATTCTGAATTTTCACTCATCAATTTATCCGTTTTATTTTTCCAAGCTCCCATGCTTTTGCTCACACCCGGAATTCAGCGCTTTTGATATAAAAAAAGGTCTCCTCTTTTATAAAGATGATGAAACGAGTCTTGGACTGAATTTCTATGGTAGTAGTGAAAAGAGTGCACCAATATTTGTGTCGATATATATGCAGAATATTTTTTAAAGCAACATACCACGTGTTATTCATGCTCTTGCGCCCCGAGCAGTATTTTGTTTGCAACTCTGACGAATTTAGAAAAGTTTTTTTCTTCACTCTCGAAATTTATCATAAACAAGGTAAGTTGTCTCCATGACAACGGCCGCTCAGCTCCCTGACTTTGAGTTGCAGTGTTGTTACTGGCGGTACACATTATTTACTTGCGACTAGTTGTGCTGGCGTTGAAAAACTGTGCATTTGCATTCTCTCTGCATTGGTGCGTAATTTCAATTAAGCAGTAGTTGAAATATGCCGAGTATATTTGCCACTACTTCTAATTTATTTAAAACTAAGATCTTTCACCAGTATGGTCAGGTTTTTTGTCAGCTATGGAGTCAATCTTGAAGTTGGGAGATACACCGAGCTTCGGATCAACGAATGCTTTTGTCGGCGGTGTCATTTTTAAAGAACAATGAATCTTTTGCCATCATAAAAAGGAAAGATTATGTTAGTATTTACACACTATTATTTGTTTTGTACCATCTTAATATGTATGGCTTTAATTTGGAGAGTTCATATAAAAAATGTTTAGAATAAGATGTACCGATCAGCCTTGATCACGATAGATTCCGCTGTATTCTTAATACCATCTTGTTACCTCGATGCTTCTTTTTTTATTTCTTGAAGCCTGGAAACTGCTTCTGTGAAGCTGCACGTTTGCCTGATCTTTCAAGCTGAAATAATCAATTGTCGACCGTGTGCTTGACTGGCCAACTTTTTAACTTCGACGCGGGAAGTTATGAATTCCAATGAAATGTGGTAACTTTTCTCAACTTAGGCAAAGCAAGTTGGAAATTTGTTGTTCGAAATAGGGTGACAGAGTTATGCTGGACGCGGTTTTTATGAATTTGTTTAACAGAATTGTTGTCGATTTTCACAGTTTCACATAGTTTTTTCAGCTAAATTTTGATTTAGTTTTAATTTATTTACTGATGTTGAATAATTTTTTCCTCGTGTGTACTATGGTTCTTACAAATTTGTTAACCCATACCTTGGAATATTTTGAGTACACCAATGAAAAGGATACGGAATTTATTAAAGTTGTTCTTGTTTTGTTGAGCATGCTCTTTAAACTACTGAACAAGGTAGGTTTGATTTTGTTAGAGTGAATAATTCACATTTCTTATTGTAAAGGATTTTTCTTTATGCGTGTAGGTAAGCAAAGAAACTAAAGTAACACAGAGACGCTCTCGATTTCTTTTTATTAACAATCATGAAGACATATAGAACTGAGTTAGTTCCTCTCGGGTCTTATTAGAAGGAACTTACTACTCATACGTTATTTGATTTCTAGAATTACCTCTGGGCAAACCAAGGTACTTTAGAGTGGGCTATCGAAAATACTTTTGTCTCGGCCGATAAGAGGCTGTTCGCCATTGGCTGGAATTCTCTTTGCTCTCGGCAACGCTCGGGCTGGTCGACCAATCATGACACGGCTTTTACAGCATATCTCGACCTATGATAGATGCCTGGTCAGTGCTATCGGACCCTTTCTATTTATTATGGCCATTTGGGGCTATTAAATGTTCTCCGGCCTTTGCAACACTGCCCGACACACTTGTTCTCTTAGCTATTGCAAAATAGAAGGTAAATCTTAATATATATTTTTAGGGACTCGGAAAAGCTACATCGTTTACCTTCTAGCGTGCCTCTGATTTAATTTACGAATTTTTAGAGAAAATGTGAAAAAACTTTGTAAATAAAAATTGCGCCCTTCCAATTATTTCGTTAGATGTCGTTGAATCATTGCGAAAGTAGAACAAGTTCAACTTTTTTGAGCAGTAGAATTTTTGCTTGTTTGTAGAAATTCCTGTGAACTTGTGACAACTCAAGTTAACGACTCATTCAATAATCACGTGTGAAAAATTTTAGTTAAATTGGTTTATTTTATGAAGAATTGCACGCACTTTTGTTTTCTATTTATTCAACTCGAGCTTTCATCTATTTAATAGCCAATTAACCCCACGCCGTTGATTACTTTGCTCTTTGAGATCGCCATCTCGTTAGTTAAATGTCAGTCGCTTTCCCCGTAGACTTTTTAATGCTCGTTACGCTTTGCACAAAAAAATCCTTTGCAGGTTGGATAATTCTAAGCATTTTTGATGGGTGATTTAAACCCTAATAGTAATATTTGATAATCCAAAACAGTTTTCTTTACTCTACACTTCTGTCATCTTCTATGGAAGAGTACGTTATCCATGCACTTCTTGCGTCACTAGACTGACAGGAGAGTTCTCATTTCAATGAATTGACATATTTTCCGTGGTACTACATTGTGATTTGGTGAAACAATTGCACATCATGCATTCAGTTATTTTTATTTCGCTCCTTTGAAATCATATATAAGTATAGATTTGTAAAAACATCGATCATTTCTCCACTGTGGCATTTTATTTCTGTACCTTGACGTAGAAACAGCCAACAACTCAAGCTGCACATCCCTCTCCGTGTACTTTGGACATACTTTTATTATAGTAATAGATAAAATTTTGAGGGAAATGATTATTTGCAGGAGAGTTATTCCGCAGTACAGAATTTATTTGCCTCTTCCGGCTCAGGCTTGTCATCAACGTCCTTACGTGCAAATTTTTATTATGAATATTCAGAGTGCGGATGGGCTCCAAATATTACTTCAAAGACAATTTATTTAGTTTGCTTGTCACAATATCAACAGAAACCGACTTTTTTATGTCTATTTTTTTGCTGCAAATAATCCTTTCAAATAAAATCGTTATATCTTCAACAAACACTGCAACACCGGAAAATGTTGGTGATGTGTTTATTTGCTTAGCAATATGGGCGCATTGATTACTACAGAGTCATAATTACGTTGTGGTTGAGATTCATGCTTTATATTAATCTAATTTAGCAAAGGTCATTACTGGAGCCAATGTTAAGAACTGATGTAAAGTCCGCTTGTGGGTCACAACTGCTACTAATTATAGTTGCTATCCTTGGGTTAATTCAGTGGTTCCCAACCTTTTTCAGCTTGTTACCCAATTTAGCATGCCACATTAAGCATGTTACCCTTTTCACAAAATTTTGTCAACATTTTGCAAGTGTTTTGTCAACATTTGCTTTCTTGATTTTCAGAATTGTTAACATTTTTCTGTCACCCCTCCATTACCCCCTAGAAAATTGCTAAATTACCCCCAGGGGGTAATTTACCCCCAGGTTGGAAACCAATGGGTTAATTTATCATTGGCGTCAGACCTACTGATAATTCCTACTGCGAATAAAGTTGCGGAGCAGCACTCGCCTCATTTGTGATGTATCAGATTCAGTTGAAACTTGTTCAAATTGTAGTAGTGCTTTGATTGCTTCACTTGTTTTATTGATACGTCATCCACGTTAAATAACTTAGAGTAACATCTGTGTATTAAATCTTGACTTAGCACTAGAAGTTAAGATTACACTGTTTTTAATTAACTTACTTTTGAAGTGTGAAAGTAAACTGAGTGGAGAAATAAGGGAGCGCTACGGACGATCACGTGGAATTTCTAATTCCCAATGGCAAGAGAATTGTACAAAAAAATGATTCCAGAATATTCAACATGACATTCAACTTTTTCTTTCATTACTTACAAGATTTGACGAATACGAAAAACTAAAAATCAGGGTTGGAAATTTACTTGTGTATAATTTTTAATTTCATTTATGTACGTTTTTCATTTGCAATCTCATCGTATTAATGGTGACGCTTGATGTGACGTAATTACATGAACATTTGTAACTGGAGCAACCCGTACAGTGTTCTTACTGTTCGTTGTAAGTGCTTCCCTGACTGTGCTTATTGAATGGAGCATCCTTTACAGTTTACACTGTAGGTGGTACACAAGGTGCGCCTTACACTTTATATTGAAGGTGAGGCACCTACTGTAACTAAACACTGCCGTTTCCAGTTAAATTAAACCATAAAACACGACTGTGAGCCCAGATGAAACTATACTCGCAGCTTCTGTCCTCTTATTACTCCTAATAATTTCACATGGGCTCCTGTAACCGATGAGGTAATCAAGCTTAAGCCAAGGATCATCTCCTCCTTGAGCCAAAGCATACCCAAATGATTCTCTTAAGTACAAGCATCAGTGCTAACTAAATTAAATCGGGCATTATTTCTCATAACGAACCATTTGTGTTCCTACCTTCAAAATACGTAAAATATGCAGGTATAGACGTAAATACATACACGATGTCCGCGAACATGGAAAGGTCACGTCTGTAAACGTTTATTCTTCTTTCAAATGCTTTCTCCTGGTCTTTTTTTTATCTCTATGACGCAAGACTTGGTCATCAGCCACGGTATTGAACTTCTCATTACCATTACTTGAGCTCTGACTTTTGATTATTATTGGCCAATTAAACTGATACTAGTGGCCACCATTTCACAAGATATAAGTTGGATAATTTCCATACAGTGCTTCATTACCTGTCTGTGGTGCTTCGGTAAAGCGAGTGTAAGCGTCTCTTGGTAATATCGTAGTACTCTTGCTCTCGAGCATTCACAATTTGTGTGGCCATACAAGCCTAATACTCGTACTCGTTGAGCTCGTCTAGTCCAATTGGCTTCAAGGACCTGGGCCCTTGCATCATGAGCAGCAACTTGCTCTTAATTTGGCCCTACTTACTTCAGCCCATATTCTTTTTATGTTCAAGTCGTGTAGAACTGGCCCTAAAAAAATTTAACCACACGAAAGAAAAACGTGCCTAAAAAACGTTTGTCTAAAGCGAATTGAGGAGCTCGTAGGTTTTCGGTCACCGTATTACTCAAGTTTTATGAGTGATAAATGGTATCATTAACCAATGGGGTCTTTGTACTCCAAAAATTTATTTTACGCTCGTACTTTTTGGCCTACTACGTATAAAAGATATTTAATACCACCAGCTATGAAGGTATTTAGTAGAAAAAGTTGAAGTCTAATTATTCAGGGCTCTAATTCTGCAGTAACTGACTAATATGAGCACGACGAAACTTATGTTCGTAGATGTTCATATGAAATGTAATTTCCTATTGAAGGAATTAAATTTCGGGGGTATAAAATAGTTTGTATTGTTTTTTTAAGGCCTATTGAAGAACCTTTGTTAATTACCCATTTTCAGTGCATAAATTTTGTCTGCTCTGAATAGTCGCTGAGAAATATTTAATTGATTTTCAAGCGCTAAAGTAATACAGGGTGCAGCAACATGACTTCTTTTTTTCATAATTTTTTGGAAAGCAAAAAGAGAAGTTACGTGGTTGCACCTTGTATATCTTCTAGATCAGTGTTTTCCAACCTGTGAGTCGCGGCCCCAAACGAAGTGGCCACCCCATTTTCAATTATTTACGAATTCACCTGATACATACATTTGTATGTTTGTGTTTTACGGAATAGCGTTCCATTATAAACGAGTTTTCGAAGTACAAAGGAACGCACATAGTTATTTCAAGGAATGGGAGCGTTGATCGATTATTTGTTCCAAAATGGGTCTTCATAGGTCAAAGGTTAGGAACTACTGCTCTAGATAGTTCTTTACATTGCACAGCACTACTCTCGTGGTTTTATGATCAAATTCACAGTCTGATGCAATAATATACACTTACTGCCACTAAAACCGTCAGCATGTTGTAAACCTGCCTTACCTTCTCCGTTTCAAAACTAATGACAGTAGGAAATTTTCAGTTAGTTTATGGGAAAACTTCACTCGTCACCGTAAAAATATAAACAATTGTTAATATATATTCAGTTGGTTACTCCTGGATTAAAATTATATCAATATAGTCTTGTACGGCCGTGTACTTTGTTCCTGGACATCACTCCTTCATGTTGGTCTACAAGAAAAGGCTTCCCCAAGATTCTTTGTAATTCTCTCGAGCGAGGGAGTTCAACGAACAAAAGTTAGAAAGTTCCTTTTCTCTTTATTTTTGCTTGTTTACTTCAACAACTTCACAAAAAAACTCCTTGAGGTATGTTAGTTGGATGGCCAGTTTTCTGGAATGATTCTTGACAATTTGGAAAAATTTGATCCGTATGCAGCTTTAAATTTTGCGCTACATATTTTCACGTTGCAGTCTTGTGTGTAATTTTGTTGAATCTTCGCAGTTATCTTTTAAAAACTGCTTTTGATGTTACTTGATGACTTTTCTCTGATTCAATACGGACTTGCTAAGAGGAATTATATAAACCTCAAGAAAATTTCATAATAGAATGTTTTGTATCTTTTAGAGTCAGTAATGTGTGCCCTCGGGTTTAAAGTGCCGCTGTCCAATAATGCGATGTCGGAGAAATAATTAAACGTTTGAGTCGGAGTCTTGGCCATTTTACGACTTCGGAAACGGGCATCTGAAGTTTTGTGAAGCTCGAGTCTTACAATTGGAGGACTGTTGAACTTCTTGTGTAGTAATTTTGAGTTAGAGTTTGACATTAGAGAATGGATGTGGACTTGGTGGTTCATTGCAGACTTCTCTATCCTGGGACTTACAACGAATAAATGAGTTGCATTCGGTTTACTTCAACCGCTTTCCTAGCTCAAATTTGTTTGTGCATGTTGTGGTTGTGCTCCATTTTCCTGTCAGTGTTCATTCTGAATTATGCCTCTCTGTCGAATGAGGAGGATCGAATGAGTCCTACAAACGGAAGCGTTTTCTTGTGCTCAATATATATGAAGTTTATTCATAAAGTTAAAATACTGTGCATTAAAAAAAATTAAATTGGTAAATAACTACTCCGCATGTACGTATCACACGGTAACAATTCCCGGACAATTCGGACACTCGTCAAACTTTTCATCACCAAAAATGTAGGTATAGCATTTCGGATCCAAAATTTTTTCCACTTCAATACACTCAGAGACAAAACTGTACAACATGAAACACGCATGCATTGAAAGATCTTAGTAAAGGAAAAGGTGAAATAATTTCAATTTGAAATAAACTTTTATACTTAATTCGTTACGGTGTCTTGGTAAAACAAGAGTTCTGTAACGAAATTAGTTTACCTGTAAACAATAAATAAGAGAGGTTGGAATAAATTTCAAGATTACCTTTTTATTAAATACTCGTAATTGTTGAGCTCATGTTCTAATTGGGTATTTCGTTGAGAACTATTTATATGTATTACCTTCATTTTCCCTTTGATAACAAAACATTCGAAGCTTTCTCTTTGATTTCATGCTGTATCTCTTCAAAACATTTTCTAAGGAAGTGTATTTTAGATTTGGATCCATCCTTCGCTCGTAATTTCTGCGCAATAAATCTGGCTTGAGCTTATAAACTTTTCGACCAACAATGCAGCCTAAATTTATCGCGACGGCAATGCAGCCTAAATTTATCGCGACGGCAATGCAGCCTAAATTTATCGCGACGACAATGCAGCCTAAATTTATCGCGACAACAATGCAGCCTAAATTTATCGCGACGGCAATGCAGCCTAAATTTATCGCGACGACAATGCAGCCTAAATTTATCGCGACAACAATGCAGCCTAAATTTATCGCGACGACAATGCAGCCTAAATTTATTCATACAAGTCAAATTGAACTTCAGCTACAAGAAAGCCTTTGCCTTTAAATCAAGTTTCTGTAAAATTTAATTAATAAATCGCCCATGGGCTGAGTAACGTATTTTTTCTCGTTTTGAACACTAAATTTAAATTCCGACTGTGGCTGGAACCCGAGTGTGAAATAATTTGCACTGTTCGTATTCACTCAAAAATCAAAAGTAATTGAAACTACTTGAACGTGTGCAACTAAGTATTTTCAACGTAGAAATAGTTGGTTTTATATTGCTAATCACAACACAATAATTCAGAGCTGAGTCTTAACTGCAGTGCATGAACCTCCTAAGGTGCGTGACTATATCCCAAGGTGTTCGTGAAACGTTTCTGAAAGTCAAAACGAGAGTTGTGTGAGAAACAGCTTCCTCTAGCCTAGCTTGCGAACTACCACCACTACTACCAGTTAGGGACTCATGCAGACCTGTAAAATGCACGGAGCT
>VCRD01000363.1:233973-263191 GCA_006783055.1 Trinorchestia longiramus
AGGCCTCGTGGGGGAATCAAGTTACGGAGCTTCTACTGAGTTTAGAATTCTTTCTTATGCCTTCAATGGGAAGGACGACACTAGAGTACAACTGTTATAGGACGAATTGCTTTAACGGCAACTGTAGCCCATGTCTACATGCATGGAGTTCTTTCCTTTGTGTGTAAAAATTCGTTCGAAACAAATCAGCGTTTTAAATCTATTTGAAGAACTACGCTATAAATCAGATAAATATTTAAAAAACTCTCCTAGTTCATACGTCTTCAGTAAATTGAAAAATTCAAGAATAAATTTAAATACGAGTGACCGTACAATTATAAGCCCATTTTTCTTTACAAAATATTTCAAACAATTCATTTTTGAGGGGATAATTATTTCGAGTGAGCTTTGGCTTTTATATTGGATGACAAAGACCTGGTCGTCCGCTCCCGCGCACGCGACTGGCGTTCAATACCCGTCGTTCTCACGCTGTCCTCAGCGACGAGTTAACGGCACTATTTTAAATGCTGAAAACAGCATGCGTTTGTAGAAATTTTTTGCTCCTGGACTCGATTTTATAGTAGAGCTTCTAGAACGCAGGGTTATGAAGAATATTTTGCTTGTTGTCCTAGGATTATCTCCGGAGCTTGTGAAACATAAATTAATGCCAATGCGTTGATGGTTTATAGCCTCAATTTCAAAGTCAAACATAATCATAATCGTGTTGTGTTATCGCTGTAGAAATACTGTGCCTTTTGATTTGCTATAGTCTTAATTAACTTTTCAAGTGCTGTATTTTATCCCCAATAATAACATGAAGTTCATATTGACCACGTATAATTTGTTTGTGTTTCAGTGATTGTGTTGTGTGGACAGCTCATACAAAGCGCGCTCTCTCTCAGCAAAGTCAATTATCGATAAATTTTATTTTTGGTTCAAAAATATTGTTATTTGATGTTGGGGAACTTGGTGTATAAACTGGAGCTGTGACTCAAAAGTTTATTTATTTATTGGTGGACATTTTTCGACATCACTGGGTGAGATAAACTGGAAGTTCAAGTCTAGTCATTTCCCTTTTAGATCAACAAACTGTAGAAATGAGCTGAACTCTTAATTCTTACTGCAATGCAACATTCAATTAACCTAATTTCAATTAAATGAACTTAATTAACTTTACTCTCAATTCAAACTGTATTGTGCAGTGCGTATTTAGCTGACCCAATTCAAAAACAAAGCTCAAGCTAAATTTCCTATATGAGGTCATTCATTTGTTCAGCTGTGGGGGACCTTCATTTCAGTTAAACAATAACAATTTGATGAACAAGATATCAAGTCGCTGAAATTTCTTGCCTTTCTTGAAACTGGTCATGAGGCTATCTAATGCATCCTTAATTTTATTGTTATTGAGGTCCATTGGGGTAGAATTAAGCGATGTAAGACTGTTAATGAAGTTTAAGCGTTAAGAATTATTTCAAATGTTTTTTTAGTTAGCTGAAATATCCAGCTTAAGTTTTATCAGTGAACATATGGATTGCTTATTAAAGCATTTATGGTTGGTCATCAGTTCATGCAATATTTTGTACAGTGAATAGTTAGCTGTATTATCAGCTTCGAATTTACCCGTAAAACGGTAAGCTAAGGAGGATTTTCTCACTAGTTATCACGCTTTCCACGCTTCTGAAATAGAGCCTGACCATTCTAGGGTGAAGCATTGGATTGCTTCACTTTTAAAATACGCTAATTTTCCCTGAAGTAGTATAAAATAGAACTTGTTTTCGACTAGTGAGCATTTAATTTAATATAAATAAAATTTATTTTATGGCAAATTTACTCCCTGATGATTTCGGCTTCAATTACAAAATGGAGCTCATGCAAAAACCAATTTCATCTACGCGTTTGAAATGGTAATTGAAATAAGAGCTCAATTATGGTCGTAAATTACTTGACTAAAAGCAGAATACTGCAAAAGCTTTTAGTCTCTGCAGGAAGCCCCGTATGCTAATTAATAGGCGTGTAAATTATGAAGAATTGTTGGGAAGGGTGTGTTTATTCGCGCGTGAATAATTAATTCTTAACAGGAGTGTGCTAAAACAATTACTGCGATGCCAGGCTCGAGGATTCCGAAAAATTAAAATTTGTGTGCAACTTAAAACGAAGTCATTGTGCTGTGGTAAAAAGTACGGTTTGTCTTCACAGCTCTGCGTTTTAAAAAATGTTTTATTTACTTCCTAGTATAGTAGAACTGCCATTCATGCATAGCTAACATTTTCTTTCTTAAGGCACAATGCATTTATTGTCTTCCTATCCAATTTTCAGCGAAGGTTTTAATTCTGAGGAGCAATGGTCAGCTTCCGAGGCATATAAAAATTTGTCAGGTTGCCATTGTCGTGCAATCAAATAATCCATTGCACATTGAAAAAATATTAGGATATTTAAATTTCAAAAGTATATCGCGTGTTGTAGTTTAAACTTCTGTAGCTTTAGCTTGTTAGTGAGTGACGTCTGTCTTTCAACAAACCTTGGGAACTTGGCACTCGAAGATACCTCGATCTCCCTTGCTTGGCAAATTGATGTTAGTTGTGGATGCCCTCATCAGCACACTTCCAGGCTACGGGTGCTGTGGGTGTCTCTCATCAGCACACTTCCAGGCTACGGGTGCTGTGGGTGTCTCTCATCAGCACACTTCCAGGCTACGGGTGCTGTGGGTGTCCCTCATCAGCACACTTCCAGGCTACGGGTGCTGTGGGTGTCCCTCATCAGCACACTTCCAGGCTACGGGTGCTGTGGGTGTCTCTCATCAGCACACTTCCAGGCTACGGGTGCTGTGGGTGTCTCTCATGGCCCACCTCTGAGTCAGCACACTGGTTACTCGAACCTGTTCAACGTCCACTATAAAGATTAGTTCGACTTTCAACTTTGATCCATGCATCATACGACGATGACAATTTTCATAATGGACCAACTCGAGTCGTGTGGATGTGTGTATCTTTTTTGGGACTTTTTTGTTCCCGAGGATGATTTATGTACCATGTTTCTTAGAAGGTAAAAGTCTCAGCCAAGTTAGGCTCTCGTCATCTTTTTCCCTGGCTGAAACAAGCTATGTCAACTGCAGTATAGAAATCTTGTGTCCCTGTTAAATCATTTTTATGCACTTTAAAATCGTTCAACTTTTTGTTTTTTGATGATGTCTCGTGCAAAATTTTTATCTCACGTAAAACACGTTTTTATTTCAGGTAAGGAAACTGATGACTACCCTGCAGCGGGCGTTCGTTAAGGTATGCATTGCTTTTTTGCTGAGCTTCTTATTCTACATCTTGCACATCAAGACTACGTGTCAGTGAAGTCCATTAAGTAGCGGGAGACCTAGTTTCCTTTTGGTAACCAATCCTATACACTTCGTTTACGAGCGACGAGTTCTCGACCATTAGGTAATTTAAAATTTGAAAGCTTTTTATGCACAATAATATCATTATTGGAACTATGATTGACTGGTACGCCTACCAACGGATATAAATCGAGAAAACTTTTGATTTCCTGAATAACAGATATGAGTATACTTTAGTACACGTAAATGATCATTCATAAATACAAATTCAGTTCCTAAATGACATGTTAAAAATATATTTAATTCATGTATAATCAGACTGAAAATTTGTTGTTCATGAAGTTGAGAGAATTTATTCTGTTTTTCAGTGAAGCGTAGTTCATATGAGCAGTTAAATACAGTAATTTATTAGGCAGTGATGCACGAATCTGTGTACCAACGAAGTATAAACGTAGTAAAGAAAAAGAGTATTGATCACGAAACTCTTTTTTTCTAAAGTTGTTGGTGTAGCAGTGGCACTTTATTGTTCTATGCCAAACCAAAATACTCTATGTACTCCCCACTGCAGATCAAGCGTACCAAAGAATTAATATAGAGGAAATGGATTGAAAATCACATACATCAAATAACTCGTGAGCCATGATCTAGACGCTTGGTTACTTTTCTATTTTGTTCTCATTCAATCCGTTGGGGGAAATTTATGAAATTCGAGTTTGGTTGTCGTTCCAGTTTGAAGTACATGTAGGAGATGTTACCCTGACGGAACAGTTCTGATCATTAGAGTACCGTGAACTTCATTAATTTAGACGCCTTCAATAGAACTCTCATGTTCAAGTAAGAAATGCGTACGTAAATGCGTGAGACGATGTTAATTTATTACTCTATCGCATACCGGGAAGAATAGAAATGCTTCCTGAAGTACATCAAACCTTGAAAAAATTATAAATATGTATGAAGTGGAGCATTTGAAGTCACTGATACCACACTGCAAGTTTCTTTCATCGTTACATGATGAGGAAACGTTTCTCAGCAACCATGTTAAGCGAATAAACAATTCAAATAATCGTAACTTGTCTGCATTGACCAGTTGCTCTCGTGGTGCTTCATCAGTCTGGTGATGTATGTACGTTATCCATGGAAACTGGGACTGGCAGCCATAGCTGGTGTTGCAGTACTGAACCATAGCTGGTGTTGCAGTACTGAACCATAGCTGGTGTTGCAGTACTGAACCATAGCTGGTGTTGCTGTACTGAACCATAGCTGGTGTTGCAGTACTGAACCATAGCTGGTGTTGCAGTACTGAACCATAGCTGGTGTTGCAGTACTGAACCATAGCTGGTGTTGCAGTACTGAACCATAGCTGGCGTTGCAGTACTGAACCATAGCTGGCGTTGCAGTACTGAACCATAGCTGGCGTTGCAGTACGCTCCACTGAATGCACCTGTGTCACTTTGGCTGATACAAACTTTTAAATTTAGCTTTTGTTGAATCTCTCGCATGTAGCAACGTCATAGAGCTCATCCTAACCAAATTTTGTATAATATTAATCATTAGTTAGTTATGAACTGTCGTATTAGTACGTAACATCTATTGTATTTATTAGCGGAACAAGTTCGTGTGAACACTAAAGTGTAGCCTTAGTTTTCAGTCAAATTCTTCATGAAATACAATGAAACTTTTAATTGAGCTTTGTGTTCACATTTTTACTCGAACGAATGCGCTTTCAAACAAATTTGCAAGAATTTATTGTGAAACAATTAGTTTAATTACGTTTAATTACGTCGATATAAACTAATCACCTCTGCATTCAAGTCTGATCGATCTTTCATCTTAGCTTGCTTTGCTCAGCAAGTTTTGATGAGGCTATTATTAGAAGCGTGGCATCTGATGTAATTCCTTATAATGATAATATTTCTGATTTCTTACCTTGTCTCAGTGTGCGGATAGTAGAAGTAAATTTGTGCGACTCCTTGTGTTCCCGCTGCAAACTGGCTTAATTTGTCTCTAGTTCATTTTATTTTTTATCTCCCTACTAATACATGTTTCTACTTAGTGCCAGTGTTTTAATGAGCATGAACGATTCAACGGTTTTATTTACTAGTAATATTTCACCTATCAATGGTGATCAAATAGTTTTGATTTAGATTGTTCGAGTCCACATTGAATCATTTTGAAATTCCTCTGCAGCTACAAATTTATTATTAAATTGCGTCGCAAAAATAGGGTGTTTTATTTTATACATTCTATGTTGGTTAACTTCATGTTTTTTCGTACGATCGCTTGTTTTGTGTTAGTGTCCAGTATTCCATTATGGTTTAGTATTCAATCTTCGCTATCAGTTTTCTATAAACGCACCGAAGTCATTTTTACTGAACTCGGAGCATCATTATCCGTTTTTACATTAGTCTCTGAGTTGTGCATACACTTGTGTATGTTTTCAATAAATTTTGCACCGTTTTTGCTACATCACAGAAGCAAATGTACTCGTACTAGTACCAGGGGTACATTACGCATCCCTCAAGGCCATTGCACACATTTGTACGTGTCGTGTGTCCGTATGTGCTGCCAGTAAGCTGGAGTGTGCTGGTGTGCACTGCCAGTAAGCTGGAGTGTACCAATGTGCACTGCCAGTAAGCTGAAGTGTACCAGTAAGCTGGAGTGTGCCAGTGTGCAGTGCCAGTAAGCTGAAGTGTGCCAGTGTGCAGTGCCAGGAAGCTGGAGTGTGCCAGTGTGCAGTGCCAGGAAGCTGGAGTGAAGCAGGTGTAACAACTCACTGTGCCTCGCAATCATGTGTCTCTACTACCAGAAATCCACTCTTCTTCCTCTGACGTTTAACGGAAGCCCCGCCACATGCAAATGGCAACAACACCTGCGTCGTGGCCCAGCTGTCCTATGTGTACACTTGTGATTCATTGAGCGCCTGTCCGACTACACTCCTCCAATCGTTGCTGCTCGGTGCGCTTATGTTAGTGCGCCGACACAGCCGCTAAATATAAATAGAATAGCTATTTTAGCTAGAAATTCCGTGTTCTTGTGTGAGATCACTTTTTTGTGTCGTGCCAACTTCCGGTGGGCAAAAAAAACAGTAATTTCAGTGTGTTAAGCTATTTTAGGTGTTTTAAAAACTAAAAAGTATAGAATATAATGAAAATACACTCCATTAATGTCTTACAAAATTTTCTGGGGACATTTTATCACAGATAGAATTACGATCCATGAAATAGAAGCTAACTTAGGTTCTTCGGATTTACATATATTTTCAGACCAGACTAAACCGTCCAAAAGATCAGTCACGACTAGCTTTCACACGAGCAATGAGAATATTCTCTGATAAACTCACTCAGTGAAGGAGACACTAATAAATATGGCGTAGGTCGTAACTCGAAACCACTCACTCCGTAAATATGTATTCGCTCCGAACCGAGAATTCCATCGCTGTCATGTTTGTAGAAGGTTGGCAAACAGGCGCTCCATTTTGCGAGCCTTGAAGTGTTTGAAGCTCCATTTTTGAGCCGTGTTTTGGAGGCTGTGTCCGTACAACATTCCAGCTGATCCCCAACTCTAGAGCTCGTGCACTTCAGGCTTAGGCTAGGATTGCACTCACTTATTTACAGGTTAAATTTTTATACTGCAATACACTCTTAATCAAAATGAGGTCGAATGTTTGAGGGGATATGGTATTTTTTATTCAGCTCTTTGGCTTCAGGCGAAATCCTCTTCGTCGTCATTTGACAGGCAAGTAGGTCGGTTTGCTCACATCGTCAACTGGCTTGGAAGTAAGCCTCGGCAAAACTGATGGTTTAAATGGAATTGTTGGAATTTAAATGTATTTTGTAAAATTTGGGAGTGGTTACTATTACGCAGTATCCTCTTTCTGCAGAAGCAATTCTGCTCAAAATTACTAAGGTGCAGAGATATGTATAATATTCACGTGGCAGAAATGTAAAATTCATGTTTTAACTATCACTTGAGTGACAAAAACTTTTGCTCGGCCAGTCTCTTCATCGACGTCCTCCAGTAGGGAAACAGGTCTCGTTTAACTCCTCTGCTGTGCAGAAACAGCAGGTTTGTTTTATGCATTTCTTGTGCCTAAAGTTAGGGAGTCGTACAGGTGAATAAATCTGATCAGACTCACAAAATGGGTCCTAACAACCTGAAAATGAGACGTATTTACTCAATTTATACGAAGAATATAAATTACAACGCACTGGGAAAGATTATATTGATGTAGTGACCGTTTAACCAATAAACGATGCATTAGAACTAATTTAAGTCAGTGTGCCGTATTTACAATATTATTTGTAAATCGTAATGAATATTATTCCTGTATTATAAATACTGTCAAGTGTAGTGAGTATGGCATCAAAACAACTGTAATGAATCTTGTTAACTGTAAAGAATCGAGCACTCTTCACCGCTTAACTAGCAACTTATCTCTGCTGCCCAAATAAAAACTCCAATGTTCACCTCACCAACCAACTAAGCTTATAAGTTTAAAAGCTGCGCTGGTGCAAACTGTAGTGAATGTTGACGACTACACTGAAGAATGTGTGCAGTTCGAGTCAATACATCAAAACTGCTGTGACTGCATGAAAACTGCTGTCCTAACACAAACCTGCAGATGCTGACTCAAAGCTACACTTATTTTGTTCTAGTGTTTTTTCCAATCTTTACATCCATCATTTTTTGATGGAATGCTGGGTTATTGAAGTAGTTCTGTAGAGGAAAATGATTTTTTTCAGAAAAGTGTCTGTTAAATTGAGGATTTTTAAGATGAAAAAATTACGCTGGGTATAATCAGTTCTCCACTCACTTTATTATAAACCCACTTGACTGTCAGCAGACAAATCGGCGCTCGTACTGAGACTCTTTTTTTACTCATCGTCACCGGCGAGACGAAGTCTCCAGAGTAGGCCTCCTATGTCTCAGGTTAAAGAGATTTCTTGCTAGATTATTGATAGTTTCCTGATTTTATCCCTTGAGAGGCTTATGTGATTGATGGTGAACAAGTCTTCACGGAATGATAAGTATCGATGATCCCTCATTGCATAAGATATTAACTTTTCAAATACTTTTTGCAGTAAAAGAAGAGACGTGTGGATAAATTTGTCTGTCGAGTGTGCAACTTATTATTTCACGGTATCTGTATCTTACCAGTTTTATTGTCTGGAATTATGAACAGTGAGTCCCAGCTCTGTGTGAGCTTCTTATGCCGGCAATTTTAAGTTTCATTTCGAAACTCGCGTAAAATTTGATGAAGATCTAAGAGTAGATATCGAGGTCTACTAGTAGGGCAAAGTCAAGTCTGTATTGTCACTGCTGCATTGTGCCCAATTAGGCAACAGAAATAAATCGCTCAGTGGAGTGATTCACTGGTGCTGTCACTAAAACCTCTTGACTATTTATTTTTTAAGTTGTACCGTTGCAGTTTAGCACTGCAAAGTCTGTAACCCTTGCCAAAAATCATTTGTGGATTTAGTATCATTTACTTGGTTTGCATTTTGTCTTTCTTGCCTCGCCAGCTTTTCTCCCGTTTTCATTTCTTATAACATTACCAGTAATGTTAGCGTGTTTTCTCTATTTTACGTGAACCCGTGTCATTTTAGCTTTATTTATTTTTTAATTACGAAACGGTGATTTCGAACACTTATTTGATTTGGAGTCGTATTATTTTCCTCATCTTCAAGAACAACAATAGTATCTCGAACCGTCTCCTCAAGACAACGCTTATTGCCTGCAGCTGCAAGATTGTTTTGATTTGCTCCATCTCGCTTGTCACTTCCCTGCAGCGTCGTCCCCTTCATCTGCATAAGCTGCATCAAAATCATCATCACAGGCTCCTCTTCACTGCAGCTACCACTACAGCTTCCTCACACTCGTTCCTCTTTTGAGTCGCCGGCCAACAGGAGATGCTGTCTCACTCTCCTCCTTGCAGAGCTACTCTTACACTTGAGCAAACAGCGGCGTTTGCAGAGCTGCTCCAATGATCTCCAATGCCCTCTTTCTTATCGCAGCCCTTCGCTTACTTCGCGCTCACATATCGTAGTTACACAAACACAGTATCATTAAATTATGATGCCGTGATACTTATGTGGTCACAAAGTTTATTATGAGATGAGGCTAGACTTGAGGTAATTATTTCCAAGGAAAATTAAGAGCATGCTATTGCTGGTGAGCCACTTGATTATTGTCACTTGGTCTACTTGATGATGCCGTGAGATTCAAGAAATATCTTTTATACAGTCGCAACAAAAATATTTTGCTTCTCCCGAATAAATGCGTCCTGCAAAATTTGGTACGACTAGCAGAGTTTGGTTCGCTTGCAAATTGAAGTCCTGACTCGATGTTTAGTTGAGGCCTCATTGTAAGACTGTGGGCGCTTACCGATTCCTCCCAAAAATCATTTGATTCCACGACTCCGACTTCACAACTCTGACTTGATAGCACCTCGGTGACCGTGACGGAATATTTGCTGCTTATTCGTGAGAGCTGTCGGTTGTCACGTCGCTGGCGTTCGTGCGTGCTCCTGATCTTACCCGCGGATTTATCCGTGTGTGCAGTGGACGATTTGCCGTAGGATTAATTCGTCTGTTCTGACATTTTGAGGATTGTGTGTACGCATGATTGCATGCCTTCGAAAGAATCGTAACTACGTCTTCTCTATGCGTGTCTGTCTCATGTGAAAATACAGATTGCTGAATACGATTGAATATATTGTGCACAACTGAAAAAATGTATACGTGTATAATTAAAAGTACATCTTATTGGAGATGTTCGACATCGATTAGACATTTTTTGTTATCCTCACCAAAAAGGCAAATCTCGCTGAAAATGAATGTTTAAAAACATAAAACACGTCATGTCCTGCGCTTGCACAGGAAGTTTATTCGAAGTCTGCGTCAGCTTGCTGGCAAACTCCTCTAGGACATACTGCTCGCGTGTATAGAGTTCACGATGTTACTTTGAAGATGCTTCAACCTTGCTTTTATGCAGTGTTCCAGCTTTGTCTTGGTGTTGCGTGCAGTCTTCTTAGGGCCTTTCTCTATCACGCCCCACACATAATAATCCATTGTATTCGCTGTCTAGGGAGCCAGGAGTTTAAATGTTTGGGTCTGTGAAGTTGAACACAATTTAGGACAGCCACTTCTGTTTCCTCCCTCAGGTGTGGTAAAGACTAGAATTTTACTGAAACAAACGGGACTGCAGTCAGGCCACTGTCTCCATTGAGGGCCTTACCACAGCATTGCTGAGTGAATTCCAGCATATGAGATCAGTTAAATCTCCTGCTATACTGCTTCTTGTTGAAAATATCCTTGAAGTTACCGTTACAGTTTTCCATTTCCTGTTTCAGAACTTTTACGGTATTCATGGTACGTTTGATTTACGCTGTAATGGCTGAATTATTTAAATCCGTGTGAATTAGCTCTCCTCCATGTTAAATCGTGTGCTCGTCACTAGGATGCCTCAATAACGGCATCATGTGTAGTTAATACTCCGTAAAATATAAAAGTGTCAAATTATTCTCGAGCGCCCAGTGCAGCGTCTTCATGAGCTTGTGGCATTTGATGCTATTAATACATCATAAGAAACTGTTGAGTTAATATATACAAGTGTATTTATGGAGTAGATATTGGGCGTAATTGTTTGATTTCTTACTTCATAACTTCGCAGTCTACTCAAAAACGAGAGTGTTAAGTCTAATGATCTTGGCATATTTTGATTTTTGCGCTTATTTTCCAAGAAATTAAAAGTTTAATTTTTTGCACATTTTGCAACCTGCTTCATTTTATTAGTGTGCAAATATGCATTCGTATTGTGCCATGAATTTTTAATTATGATAAATAAATACGCGTATTAGACGTATTTGTTTTTTGTGAACTTGTGTTAGTGTTTGTGCCTTCGAAGCTGTAAGATTGTGTGATGTGCTGGTGTGTGTTACAACCTTCATACATGCAAGTGGAAGAGCTTGCTCCCTGCGTGGTCTGGCCATTTGGAAACCCTGAGCGCCCTCGAGCTCTGAAGCCCTGTTGATCATTTCCGTGACCTGCCCCTCATGTGGTAACTCGACTGCAGAAATTGTGAGGCTAAGGGTAGTCTGTTCACTGACCCTTGAGCCTACACCATCTCTCGTGTGGTACTACATTTTGCTCTCAATTGGGTCAGTAGCCCACAAATGACTCGAGTGTGCTTGGCTGTTTCTCTTTTAGATGGGATCTGATGCCTTCATTGAAACTCCCTCGCAGCGGCAACGGTGATACTAGATATAATCTTATACTCGGAGTTGCGGGAAAAACTCCTGGAAATCGGATCTCAAAGAAGAAAAGCTCTCCGTTCATTGGGAATCACTAAAAACGGAAGCTCAGTGTTTTTCTTGCAATGCCAAATTCGGCAGTAACTCGCAGTCTGCCCCCACAGCCGTCATCATCGACACCTGTGACCCACTTGGCAGCAACGGCTGCTACTTAAGAATATCGGTGCCATCTTCATATGCACCCAAGTAGTACACGTGTTCTTTTTGTTAAACATTTTCTTACTGCTTTATTTTTCAACTAGTTCAGATTCGTACATACTTCCCAATTTTTTTCAACGTTGTGACATTTTTAACCATATCAGATAATAAGTCGGTTAGCTAGTCGATAAAAAAGGCGAAAACTACATACTATCTGTTTGTTCTCCCACTTTTTCTGACGTAGATATTACGTAAAGTTATTCAATACAAATATCGTCTTCAATTCAACTTTATATCTTTATAAACTGTCGTGTTCCGTGTTCTAGAATACAAATGTATTTTATGCGTTCATGTGTGCTTTGCTGACACTAAAAACAGAAACGCGCATCACGCTACCTGAATTATCTAAAATTACGTCCGCCAAAACGTTGAGAAAAAACAGTCGACCATTCCTAACTTTGCCTGTGAGAACTTACTATTAGTTCACCAACATGTGTGAGTGAGCAACACTTGTCATCTATCTAAATAAGAATATTCTGTATTAATCTAAAAATTAATTTAGAAGAGTTTCCGCATTATTGGATTTGCAAAACAATCAAATTTGAGGATTCAGATTGTTTGCCGTGGGCTGACATCAACGTCGTCTAAGTTTGTTAACACGTTAAGTGCGAAGGGACTCACCGGTGGGTCACGCAGGTTAGGTTCTGTAATTTTTTCAAAGTTGTCAAGTGACTGTATGTACAAAGTAGAGATTCGCACCGGCTAGGCAACCGCATTTAACGTGTTAAATATTTAGAGGCTTCACTACTTTTTAAACTCAATGAGATTCCTATAAAACATTTTTTACTCGAATACATCATAAAAAAATGTAATGCCTGCTGTTTAAGCTCAAAATATAAATTGGATACTGTATACATTAACGTTACTTTGTCAAAGAAATTATACCTCTAAAGTTGTGGTAATATTTTTGTGTAAATTTGTGCACTCTTCAACTTTTTCCTTCCATTTTCTCAAATAACATAATGTGCATATACTTAATTCATTAGGTGCTGCTAATTGGCTGTTTCATATTCTTCAGCTGAAGAATTATTAATCGTAATAAAAAGCGATGTTCTTACGTTTAGCGTGCCCTTAAGCAGCCTAATTAATTATTAGTTGCAGAGTGGGAGAAACACATTCTGAATTCATACAATAATTTTCGCCTAGAGAAAGATGCAGTGTATCCATCATCGTACTTCAGTGGAATTCTTGCAGTGTAAATATCGTGTAGCAGTTTTCAATGTGTCACAGACTGACACTAAGTGACACAAGTGTGTTTTAGGGAGGATGCCTGTACTGCAGTCTAGCTTGGTCTGCAACAGCGTTGTTGCGCTGTGTGTCACGAGCTGTAAATACAGAGACTTCAGTCGTGCCCTCATTGGCAAGTGAGGGAAGCCCAAGATCAAATACTTCGTCCTGTCCAGCAACTTTGAAGGGACATGGCAGTATAGTTTTCTACTGTGAGGTGTCTATTAACACATTGCATCCGATTGCCTAGCCGTTGTAAATCTTCAGTTTGTATATATTATTACTAGAAGGCACTGTAAAATTTACAGAACCTAACCCAAGTGGCCCACATACGTACCACTTGGTAGTCAACGTGTTAAGCTTATCCTGATTTTGCATTGGTAAAGTCCCAAAAAAAACGTGAAACTCTTTGTTATGTGTCATGTACTGTAAATGACGGGACTTTATTCATTACTAGTTCCTCTCCAACAGCTTCTTTGATCGTTAATAATTTCGTTTGGGAATCAACTTCTTTATTGAAATTTTAATTTTAATTTCTTGCTTTCTTCCATGTTACGTGAGTGATGTGTTTTTATCAGGGTCATCAATATATTTCGTTAGTACTTTATGAGATTAATTTTAAACTATTTTGAAATTTTATGCTGCCAATTTCGACTACTGATCTTATGATCGTAACTGTCGATCTATAATTCATCGCCCTTTTTCGTGTCGAATGCTATCCCACGTATAATGTACAGCGCCTAAGTCTAATTCCTTAAAATGCACTGAAATTCTCGGAGTGAATGCCTCGCGTCCTGCATTAATTCTGTACGCAATAAATTTACAGTTGACGCAATGAATACGGAAATGTAAATCTCACTGATCTATTGTTGTAGTTATCAGAGACCTGCCGGAGTCTTCTTTTGTGTATAAAATACAGGCTTTAGTGCAACACCGCTCAGGCTCCTTCTAAAAAATACAGAAAATAAGCCCACAAAGGATGGCATTAGCTTGCAGATTGCTCCCCTAGCTCCGATCATCAACATATTGGCAGGCGTGAGGGCCGGCCTGTTCAGGCTGACAGCAATACAAAGAGAGGAGCCACACTAACCCACTTGGCAGAGTTACTAACAATGCATTACGCGTGTCCTCTGCCGGTCGATTTTGGCAGCCACCATCGCCAAATATAATGCACTTTTGCTAAACCCTTTAGTGGCCGCTACAACCAATGCTTGCCAAGACCGAGGGAAATCACTCTAGCTTTTTTCGATCTCCCTCTCTCTTTCAGTGGCCGGTCTTTGAGGTCTCTTCTGAAGTCATCAGTAAAATGTTGATTTTTCTTGTAGCATTCTTCACTGTGCCAAAGGTTGTCAGGGGGACTCAAATTATTAACTTGTGACGGATCGACCGTAGAGTTTCTACATTCTCTCCTCGTTGGTGTGTTTTGGCATAGTTACAAGCGTAGGGAATGAAGGCTTGAAAAATGTTGTAAAGTAGGCGCTATATCGCGAAGTTCAGGGTTGCCAAGAGGCATTAAAATGTTCTTAGCAAACTCTAGACACTTCATGCAATTAATTGTTTTTTTTTTTTGCCACTTGCTCGGCCGCTTATGAGGTACCATCTAATTAAAACTATCTTCTGAGTGAGACGACAATGCTTCTGCGAGCGTAATTTAATTTTCTAAGTGGGATGATTCATATTTGGCGACAAACATATTTAGTTCAGAGGAATACTTACATTTGAACACAAGTGAATCTGAGTTAGACAGTCAGAGAGTTCGCGTTGTTAGCGCATATGAGGCTAGAATTAAATACTTTTTAATACTGCTAGTAGTTAATCCTTCAAAATAAGTTTGTTGCTAATCAGGCTTTAACAAAAAGTGTAGGAAAATCTAAAATGCTTCATAGTTCTTTTCGATCAACAGGTCTTTTTTGTTTCACTCAAAAGGGGTGTGAAAAATATGGAAATCCTGAATAAGTAGTATACCTTACGACCCCAAAAAAATTAACATGCGAGAGTATAATTTAGAAATTAGTCTAATGTGTTCATGACTTGATTTTATGGGGAAAATAATATAGAGATCAATCATATTAAGGACATTTAAATATATGTTAGAAGTAATTTTTCTTTAAAATATCAAATTATTTGAACCAAGATTGTGGAAAGGTAGTGGAAACGACATCCACCTTTTAGTTATTAAAATTAAAATAAACAAGCAGAGCCTAATGAGGTTTTTATCTCAGACAGTCAGCTTTGCAACCGGCAGTTTTCTTCCACAGTAACGACTAAGAGTGATTCGATTTAAGTTTCTAGTGCTTGAAATCTTGCGAATAAAAACGGAGCGTTATTATCTTTCTTAACCATTTTTTCATATTTAAGGGAGAAATTGTCATTTTTGAAGTTACAAAGATCCTTTGCGTCGAGTTTCTCAGTTCTACTAATGATGGCAATTTATTGGCATTTGAAGTAAATACGAAGTAAATAGCACGTTTTTGGGAGCGGTAACGCTCTGCTTTCTGTACAATATTTGGATATTCTTGAGTCAAACTCACTCTATTGAAACCTTTTATTAATTTTTGCAGCCCTTTAAACTGTGTTTGAGCACCTGCTTGCATGTCCCTAAGTCAAAGAGTGAACATATTTTTCTTCATACATGAAAAATTAAATTGATTTAATTTATAATTAATAAAGTACCTGAGGCATTTTAATAGTCTTGAAGAAACATATGATCCTAGAGAGACTACTGGGATATTAGAGTGTGATGTGAAACGGGCTATAAAAAGCATGTATTTCAGTAAGCTTCTGGAGCATAATATATTTTTTCGAGTTCAGACGAGAATCATTTACAAATATAGTGTCCTGAATTATGTTTATGGGCTGTTCTGTTAGCTGACTCATGATGTGATTATAATTTCATTCTGAAGCTTTTCGTTCACTATGATTTTCATTCAAGTCTTCTCTCTTTTTCAGGATCTCAAATAAGTTTTAGCAGCATATCTCTCAAGTAAAGAGTTGGTGTGCCATGATTTCCGCTACACACAATTCTGAAACAGGCTCACGTCATTATGTTTGACCTGAACGAATTTAAACCCTCACGTTTGGTTAGATCTCACTTGAACCCTATTGCTTGGAACTTACTTGACATCTTTCCTTAAGCCCTGTGTTTCACACAAGCTCACTTGAACACTCGTGTTTGGTCCTAGCATGTTTTAATTCTTGTTGTCTGATTCCAGTTAATTTGATGGAGTACACAAGCGTCATTGAATTTCTTCGTACATGTTGAACCTCAATAACTGACTCGTAGCTAATACAAGTATCATGTCAGAATGATTTTTGAGTTCCTCTATACTTTATTATTTTCGCATACTTCCAGCATACAACGATAGCCTAGTTCATCACTGAAATATTCAATTGGTTTTCAATTTAAATGCGTGGCCCTTAAAAATTAAATGATTTCATCCGACTTAGAAAGTAGCCAGTCAAGTCAAGCCATCTTGACTGGTAGGCTTAAGTTATTTAAGTCAAATTTACTAGAATTTAGCTAAGTTTATCTGTGATGATGCATCATGTTTATTTCCTGTTGGCATTCATAATGAGGCCGAAAATGACGCGTTTGCTTTTACCAAAAGGAAAATATATTTCTTCACAAAAATTGAATGTATTTCAAGGTTTGCAAAAAACAGGCTGTTGTGTTCACCTAAGGGCTCTTTCGTTTGATGTTTTATAATTGATGTCGCAGTTCAACAAGGCTGACAGTGAAATCATTTTCGACCTGAGAAAACATCAAACGCTCGACTGCTGATGCTTTAGAAATACAAAATTCAAATACTTCCTTAGTTCTATTCTCTGAAATAGAGTATTTCAATCCTTCAGTATGGAACTACCTCCAGGAACAACGGGCCAAGTGACTGAAGAATAAGTTATAGTTCCTTCATTCATCCTGCCCAGTTCGCATGAAAACTGAGTATTCTTTTAATATATCAAACTAATTTTTTGGCAAACTAAAGAAGGTATTCCACTTGTCGATGAAAATTCTCATTTTCGTAAATTTATGGTAATAATTTCTTTCGTTAATTCTCGTGGTGCACGATCTTCACATGACGAGAAGAATGCTTAGGTTTCCGAGTCCATGAAATAGGAGTATAATAATCATCCGATTCCATGCGTCTTTATTTGCTCGCAGCTAGTGTCTGTACCCTCAGTCGTGGATATTATCTGAGGGAAATATAGCGCAGGTCATCGATGCGTCAGTAGCAGCTTAATCATTCTTAGAGAGTATGGCATTTTCTTAGCCTTGCACGAGTCTTCATGAACGACGAACAGCGTCCGAAGATGCAACGTTCGTGCGTTCTCGGTATGTGGCGATTTCGTGTCATGCGTGTTTGTGCTTACTGTGGGTGCCCCGTGCTGCACAAAGGCACGTGCTTCTGAAGACAAGTGTTGCCTGTCCTCCACTAAACAAACACTCGGAACACGACAATAATTCCTTCTCCCAACACCGCGGCCGCCAGGTGGCGTTCCACTTCTGTTATGTACTTTCCGTGCTCCGAAGCAATGCGTTCAGGCTTTGTCTTTCTGAAGAACTATCCACAGTGTCCGAATATTGACACTTTGATTACGGAATTTCCTTAGAAAAATAGTTCGGAATCTTTTAAGCTATTGTTAGTATTGTCTGTTATTGTCTTGAATATTTGAACGGGATATGTAACTATTTAGAGCTTGTGCTGTTTTTTTTCAATCATACAGTAACAGAGAACATCCACAAAATGAATGTCTTATTCATGTGTTTCCTTCTTGTTGAGTACAGGTAGTGAAGGTTAAAAACTATTTTTTCAGCCTTTCCAGTGATAAATCTAATTATGAACGATTAAAATGTTAATACTAAGAAGTTCTGAGCTACTT
This sequence comes from Trinorchestia longiramus, assembly GCA_006783055.1. Classification (NCBI taxonomy): domain Eukaryota; kingdom Metazoa; phylum Arthropoda; class Malacostraca; order Amphipoda; family Talitridae; genus Trinorchestia; species Trinorchestia longiramus. The sequence continues at coordinate 251,895 of VCRD01000363.1, forward strand.
TATTTTGTCATCTGTTCAATAACAACTTGTTTAGATTTTTTTCGTGTATTCATTGCAATCTGAGAAAGCCATGGCGCTCTACTATCATGATGCAATGAAACATGTCAAAATTTGTATAAGTTCACGCTGTTTTGCAATCATTGAATGTTTCGTTCTATTATTAACATGCTTATTTTTTAATTCAATTGGAAGATACTATGAAATTTTAAGTAAAGTTTTCATTATTCATCATATTTACGTCTACTTATAACGCCTATCGTTTTATGATTTTATAATTCCATTGCTAAATTATATAAAGGACATTAAATCAGTGAGATTTCTTTGAAAAAACTGATACTGTTTAATTTATATTGCAACTCGTAGCGTCTGCGTCTCAAGCCTATTAATTTCATAAAATATAGAGCGTTATTGTCCCGCTGCTGCTATTATTGCCAGTGTTGTGATACTGCTTTACTCTGCAGCTATAGTTCCTCATATAACTTTTACTACCACAGTCATTGTTACTGTTGCAGTTACTGCTGCTACAATCATGGCCTTCCTATTACTACTACTACTACCACTGTCATTGTTACTGGTTGAGTTACTGCTGCTGCAATCATGGCCTTCCTATTACTATTACTACTACTACTACCACTGTCATTGTTACTGGTTCAGTTACTGCTGCTGCAATCAGGGTCTGCGAAAATTTCGCAAGGCCTAATTTTAGTTTTAGTTTCATTTGAGGGCCACCAGCGTCACTGGAGCTCCCTGAGTGCTCGTGTGTTCTGCAATGACTCCTAAACGCAGGCCTTGGCTGTCCCTTTGCCTCGTTTTCTGACAAAAGCTACTTTTTCTAAACAGAAGCCTAATATTTAACATTCGTCTAAGAAGGTTTTTAGCAAACTTTTAGAGCTCTTCCGTGTGAACGGAATGTGAACACATATATTATCAAATAAATGTTTTGAGCAATGTTATGCGCGCGAAAATACGTTCATGAAAAAATGTGCTGCTTTGAACGCATAAATTATGATTTACTGAGGTCTAAGGAGTACTTTGATGTCGCCCTTGAGTTGTTCACACAGCCAAGTTGTAATGCAGATCTGTTGGAAGCCTGAACACTTTGTGGTTAGATACATACTCTAAACTTTTGTAAGCGAGGCGCCGCCATCAAAGCTCTCAAAGGCATGAATTTTGGCACTAAACGTTGGATGGAAAAAAGGACTTGCGTTGAGAGTTAGCAGAACACGATCCAAAACCAAGGCAGTTACTGAGTGTTACTAGAATTGTGTAAGGAAAAAATTTAAACGGTGTACGGTGCAAACCTAAGTTTCGATATTTGAAGATAAAATTATTTATAACTAAAATCAATATTTGCTATTACATATCTATGCAGTAAATACTTGAAATAATAGGTCTGATGTCGAAGTTCAACTCTGAATCAATAGTTTTTTAAGTAAAAGTGTTTGTTTCCCGAGTGACTGAAAGAAATGACTTCTTTCGCTTACTGAGATCATCTCATCTAAGAATCCTACAAACCGTGCTGGACGTGCATAGTTCTGTAAATAATAAAAATGGTTTTCATAGCATTGTGATCGGAGATCAGAAGGCAATAGTTTATGAAAAATTCTTTTCCCGTCATGATCTTTGATGGACAACACTTAGACAAGTGTCTAGGAATGTGTTCATCATTGAACGCCTCTAGCAATGCTGAGCTCCAACATCGGCGGTATTCTTCTCTGTGATCCCAACAACAAAGCAGTATAAAAGTCTCGTTTCATAGTGTCTTAATCGCAGCTTCATTTCTCTGTGCATTGTATTTCACAAGAAAGGATTGCATCGCTGTGAATTATTCTTTGAAGAGCCTTTGTGGCATGGGAAACATTCCCTTCCTTCAAGGGATCCTTCCAATTTAGCTCACCACAAATTGTTCGACTTCGATATTTGAAAAAATGCTGTCGTGGTGGTAGTTCTATACATCATTTTTCACCTGTCGTGAGGCTGTACGGCGAATCAAACTTCTGACTTCACCTATGGCAGTTTCTCGGTCACTAGATGTATCATACATACATCATTTTTTAAGATGTCCCCTGTAATGCCAGCTGAAACTGATATTACATACACGTCGAAGCTACTGTAATTGCATCAGTTAACAGCTTATTTTGAGGCTATTATCTTTTCTGAAGCTTTTCTCTACTTACCATTTTATATTTAGCTAAATTTTTTGCGCTGTTTTTTGTGTCAATATATTGTAGCCCGTTTTAGAAGTTTTAGCTGACTTCAGCGATCGAGCTTATTAATTCCCTAACTTTGGATCATTTGTTCCTTTACAAATGTTATTATTTCAAACATTTTACTTGAGTTTTGTGTCATTCCTACGCAAATCATTCGATCAAAATGAGCAGAACGTTCCGATATTTCCGGTCATTTGTGACTTATGAAAAAATATATATTTTCATGAGAGGAAGTGCAAATTCAGTTTACTGTTATTGTTCTTGACACATTTTTAGTACTTAACTTTGAACTCTACATAAAGAATCAATTTTCAAATATCATTCTCTTTTGATTTTCCGCTTCCAATTCATTGCGTGTCCTGAAGTTAACTTTGCTCATAATCCACTCAGCATTATAACTCCATGCTTGTGTTGCTGAGCACTGCCTGGTCCTTTGCCCGGGCCGATTTACTTCAGAATTTGCCAGCGCTGATGATGACTTGGCCTTGTGAGCGCTCCAGGTTGTTTTCTGAGCGTCACTTTTATGCAAGACTCACGATAATGAAGCAACAACTCCTCAACCTACGTCTCTTCTTCTCTAAAATTCAGGCCATAAATCTCCAAGTTTAAGCGGACTCCGTGAGTCATTTCTGCTTGCTTTTCAAAGCTGGTTTCTCGGAACGGGTTTCTCTGCAGCCTGGCAAGTGTGCTGTACGAGCGTTTCTTATTAGTAAATTTCTCAACTAATGAACGTCTGCTTGTGTAGTTTTGCCCGGTCGTTCAAACTTGTCCGGACTCTATTGCTAAAAATTATCGTGATTTTGAGACCCTTCAAGAATTTGTTGCTCATTTTTCCGTAGCGGGTATATTGTAACTTTAATTAGTGTATTATTGATTTATTTTCATTAAATGTGATGAATTTTACCACTCTGGAGTATTTAGTTCGTTACGTTATTGTGCATTTACTGTAAAGAACCCAAAGCCTCACATTTGAAGTCTCGGAAGCTTCACAGGTTCTCTGCTGCTCAAAACTATCATGTCAAGACAAGTAAATTCTACCGAATTCATAGCAGCATGATAAGCTAAGTTTCAATGAAAAATTAAACTTCCTACAGCAAACTTCATTTGGAGTTTACTGCAAAATTCATTTGTGAAAAGAGGTTGTGAAAACAGTTGAACAGTACTTGTGCGTAAATTAATTTTACAATGGTAGAAAAGTAGTAGATACGGACTGCGGCGGTGCATTTCCATAGTAAAGTTGAACTTTTAGCAAACGACCGAAGATTTACTACACTGACGGTGTGACTTGGAATGAGCATGGGTACGTTTACAGTTCGCACTACAACAGCACAGCGAATATATCCAGCATGGGTAAGTGCAGCTCTTCTCTCCTTTAAGGAGATCATCGCAAGAGTATTCTAGAACTTCCCTGGTCTGCATGTTGACATTCTGTGCTCTGTACGGCCAAATCCCGGACTGAAGCCCTCGGCTGTATACTTGAGCCTACTTTTATTTCCCCGGTCTTGATATTGCATATTCGTGAGCTAATAAAGGCAATACGTCACCAGCCTTATGAGCCCTTGCTTTCACTATTGCCCCAAAGCCGACGAGGCCGTCAAAGAAGAACTTACGCCAGTTTGTGTATGGACTCGGTCAACTGGCAGCTCGGTTTCTTCCTGAAATTTGTGTTCATATGAACCCAGCGGGAGAACGTTTTGCTTGCTGTTTAGGGGAGCTTGGGTTTGCTGTCTGCAACAATAATAACGCTTTCACTGTAAAATTGTTGTAGTTCATAAACGGTTAAAGCGTTTTGTTTGTTACCCTTTTTGAGTGAATCGTTGCTTCTACTGTAAGGTTCCCAAACAAGAAAATTTTTGTTTAATTTAAACTCCATCGTTAATATTTAATGAAGGTATACATTTACCCTAATAAATATATTTTCGGATTGATACAGATATTAACTGAAGCTTTAACTTTACTTGTCGTAAATCTCATACAACGTGAAATTCAATTCCATGAAATTCATTAGTTATCATGAATTTCTTGCACGTCGTTTGCTATTACATATCTATTAATCCTCAACGGGATTATTCGTGAACAACACGATATCACTTTTCCAAAAGGTTAACATAAAGAAATCAATAATCGTCTGGGAAACCTAGTAAGTAAAACAACACAAATATTTCTGCATCCTGGGTTTTGTATCGCAACTGGGTCATCGCCTTCATGTGCTTTAAGTTCATGCTCCAAGTATATGGGGAGAAAGTATTCAAGCTTAGCAGGTTAAAGTCATTTACTCACTTCAATATCAATCGTTCACTTATCAGTCTCTCATTTGTAATTTAAAATTGTAACTATTAATATAGTAAAAAGATTGTGCACAGTTCATCGTAGATGTTTAAAACGGACATTTCGTGACCGTACGGGACATAATGATCAGTCTGCGCTGAAGCCGACCCTCCTCTTTAATAACTTCTAGTGGTGGTTCTCGTCCCTCGCTTCTCATTAAATAATAGAATATCAGCGCTCTGGTGCAGTCGATTGCATCTAATTTGCAGGTCTTCATCGTCCAGCAACGCACTGCTATCCACAGACAGCGCGTCAGAGCACCACTCGTGTCATGAAGTAAGTCTGGCGCTCGTCAAACCTACGACTCGTAATGAAGAAATTACCAGCACGTAATCAGGCTGAGATAATGCGTGGGATAGCTCCAGGAAAAGATTGTTTATGCTGTACTTCGGAATGAGATTTTTGAGCCCAATTTTCCCGCAATTTGTGTGTCATAACACGTAATTTGCATGTTGGATGGCCACGTGCATGTATCTCACAACTAAATTTAACGTACTTGCATTCAATTGAGTTACTTGTTTACCTTGGCTATGGGAATCAATTACTTTGCTCCAATTAGTGGTATCAATTTTAACGTGAAGAGACAATTTTGAAGTGAAATTTGTGTAACGTTGTCTCCGGTAAATGTTTCTCTATTGAAACTTTTATCGAACAATTAATAACTGCATAGATTTTTAACTGATTGGTCGTGGCTATTTCATTTGCTCTCGGATTAAATCACTACATTCATTTTTCTTCCGCGCTACAACAATAAATGTTATCTCGTCCCGCATTTGATTTCAATTCGTTTAATGAATTGAAAACTTGTAGATTTTTAGCAGATTTCCCACTCCTGCTTCCTTTGAAATGAACCCTCATTTCGAGACCCTCGAGGGACTTTGTCAGTCGGGAGATTGAAATGTGGCTCAGTTCTAACACCACCGAATATTCCTTACTTCTACTTCTGTTTTAAATGAAAGATTCATACTTTTCTATATTTTTTCGGACACAACTTTCAATTGTCTCCCATTAATAGGGCAGTTCCCATTACTTTACTAGTTCTATCTAATTCTTTCCCTTTTTCACTTTGCATTACACTATCATGTTTTTCTCACCTGGGGTTCAGCATGGTCTTCTTCGCTAGTATGCATGCCCTCCCTGAGCTTACTTCTTTTAGTTTAGTTGTTTGGCCCGCAAAGCCTCTCAATAAATTCAAGTGGCCATGACTCTGTACTTCAGATGCGATCCCTGATAGCGCCGGCTGCAGGCCGCTGTGGTGGGGGTGGGGATCAGGCCAAACTTACGTAAGTGAGCACCTCCTCAGTTTTCCATGCAAAACTGATCAAACCTGGCTTTTAAGAGCCACTTTGATTTTCAAGGTAAATTTTCAATCAAAAAACTCCCCTTGGCTTTGTTTAAGGTTTACCAGTTCTGAGTTTTGTTGTTTAATCTTTTACTGAATCTACGAGTATAAGCTATTATACTTTTAGTTTATTATGCTTGTTTGTAGCATCTTTGCCTCACCTTTTTAAGTATTATAATTGAAGGAATGCTAATCATTAAAAATAGAGCAGATGAAAGACGGATCTTCTGCAGCTCTCCCTAGATCTTAAAATATTAGGAACTCTTTTCTCCCTCACTCACACTCTTCAATACAAGACCACGCACATCCAGTCCCCACTGAGGCGGTATCAAGAACTGTCCTTCAAATGCACTTTTTTATTGATATTTCTAATTGGGTTGTGCATGCATGCATTTAACACAGAAATACCTCCATTACACTTCCATCTGACTGGTGGCCAGTCCAGTATACTGTGCAGATGCAGTGACGTCACTCACATTACCGTGTCTTTACATTACCCACGCAGAAAATCTTATAACTCGCCTACTTCATTATTTTAACGCACACATACTCGCGTAAACTCTTTACTTCCTTCACTCACATTACCTGATTTTTATATGAACACAATTTCTCTCCCAGAGCGCCTCCATCAACTTAATCTTATGCTCTTTACATACAAGTTAATAAAGGCCAAAAGAGCAACTTTTGCTTTCCCTTGTTATTTTTCACACGCGTGACTTGCCACAAGCGTTTGAGCTACTCTCTAAATCCACAGTGTGCCTCCCTACCACTTTCTCTGAGCATATTATTATTTGGTTAGTGTATATTATGTTTTGTTCGTACAGCAAACATAATTGATTCTGATGATAAGAATTCTGAGAGTAAAATTTCAACAAAAATTCTTTGAAAACATGAGTGATCCTGAAGGTAAATTTGTAATGTTAATTTAAAAATGACCATGTTAAAACTATGTTGCGCATTTTAGTGTAAAATTATTCGCTTTAAGATAAGTGAAACTAATAGTGAGAGCTAAGGAAAAGATATATCAATAATTTCTGAAATTTTCTTAAGCAACAGCGTGAAGCGATCTACTCCTGAAGTTAATAAATTCAAGCTGTAGTTGTAAAAAATTTTACGCTAGATTTTGTTCCTGGACAATTGCAGTTCTCTCGTGCTGTGCTTGTCAACATTTAGCAAGTACTAGTACAAGCACGACGAATTTCAATTTAATTCTAATACGAACAAAGTGAATGTTGTCCCTGTAAATATACAGAGCGATGTAACTTGTTTAACCTATGTGTGTGCATACTATCATTAATGGCATGCCAGGGGAGTCTGTGGTGGTGTCTGTGTAGCCTGTGATGGTGCATGTGTGGCCTGTGCAGTATTTTCCTATGAACTCGAGTCCCCTTTACCGGCCTTGATATTTGACTTGCGTCTAGTCACGTTCATTGTATTTACTTCGACTAATGAGCCTGCGCTGGAGATATTACACAATATTTCACAGATGAAAAACGTTACTGGAAAAAACGATGAGCGGCTGTTCGTCAATCCGATGTTTGTATCAAGAATTGCATAGACGACGATCCTTGGTGAGTCTATTTAAAAAAAATCTCCCACGTAGAAATAACAGGTATTGAAATGCTTCAAACATTAAGCACAAGGTGTAAAATAAACATAGTATTGTGAAAGCATTATAAACCCCCATCGGTATGTAATGTATATGAAGACTTCCATAGTTTAAAGTTTTTAGAAAGTCTTAGAAATCTTACACATGGAAGAACAGCAGCCAAATTCAACTGATTGCTAAGCGCTGCCTCAGTATTAATGCGCCTGTATTTCTGCAAGAGACTTCGCCAGTCTTTGAGCGTGAGAAATTCGTGAGTTGCGGGTCTTATCTCTAAGAATCACGAAAAATCTCGCGTGATCAGCTTGCGGTGTTCGAAAATACATGATTCTGCAGTGCCTGAGACGGCGCCGAGGCGCCTCAGATTTATGTCCTTAGAAATGCTCTCTTACGCAATTATGAGATTTTCTGCTTTGGGCTTGATCTACGTTCGAATTTTGTGCTTCGTAGGAATCTTTCTCAGATCTGTAGAAATTTAGAGTTGTGTTCAAAATTTGGTTTTAGGGTATGGATTTCATAATGTAGAAAAAGTGTGTTCCTACGAACAGTTTTTGCTCGGTTCAATTTGTGTGAGATTAGAACGTGGACTTGCGTACTAGTTTCACACCTGCTTGAGCATCGCACACCTGATCAGTTTTGTGTCCCGTTCGATATTTCTGTTTTGGACTTATTTAGTGCTGTTATTTATCAATTTCGTACCTGAACAAATTTAGTTTTCTCATTGAACTTTTCCCTGGTTGTCCTTTTAAACAAACAGTTGATAAGCGAAGTCTCATGAATGAATAAAAGCTGAGATGATTTTGAAAAGGCTGTAGCTTTTCATGAACTTTTTATTTTCTCACCAACAGCTCTTCTCTTTATGTTCAACTGTATGTGCAACAGGAATTTCTAAAATTCCATTACACTTTATGTTTTAACATTATACAATTTTGTGCTTCACTTTTTTGAACGTGTTTCAACATGAGTAGATTACTTCTCATGTTTTATAGGTTATTACATAATATTACAATGAATGGGATGTTTTTTAATATTAAACACATCGGTGTCTCTCAAGCACAACTATTATAAATTCTTGTTAATTTTTTAACTGTAATTTTATCGAATCAAAGCTCATTGAACATTCCATGGATGATTTTCTCGGGGGCTACATTACTTATCTCAGTTTTACCTGTGATAGATCAATTACAAGCGCTTCAATTCATCGACGAGCATGAATCTTATTTTTTTACCCCAAATTTGAAGTTTACATGCTGCATTCATTGAAATTGCAACTGCAAACCATTGCACATTTTTACTTCATTCGCAGATTTACCTCAGATAATGTGCAGAGTTCACATTTATGGGTACTTGTGCCGTGTGGTTTGCCTGCAGTTCGCTGTCTGAATTTCATGATGGTGAAACAGCCGAGATCCACAAAACTTTTCCTTCAGGTTTACCCTCGTAATTGACGGGGAACATTTTCTGATCAACATATTGGCGCATTTATGTTGAAATTGCTTAGATATTGAGTCAGTCGTCAAAATTGATGCAAATATTCACAGCTGCAATCAGCCTGCGGTAGTGATCATTTTGTTCCAGATTGCCAAATTATCAAACTGCTCTATGAGGGCTTGCGTGAAATTTTTCAGTAGAAAGGTAATGCTAAAGCGTGTTTGAAGCCCATCGTTCAAAATTAACCCTCCATATTCGGCGAATAGCAACAGCGCTGAGCGTCGTCGGCCTCCCAGTTGCCAAGCAGGACTAGCTAATGTCAGCGCCAGGATGCGGCCCTCGATTCTGAAGCATAATCTGCTAAAGCAATTTTGGTCTTTTGATATTCAGTGTTCAGTAACCTGGGAGACAGTAATGTTCAGATATGGAATAATTTTTCAGGTGAACTTTTTACCGTTTCAATACAATCACCGTTTCCGTTCATCACCTGGTCCACACAGCGAGCACCTCTCAAAGTTATGAGCGAAAAAGAGTTCAGTCTCAAAAGATGTTACTTAGTTATTCAACTGCATTTAAATTCACTTTTATCGCGGAATATTGCTTCCATAAGATGTGGACTCAGTTTCTAACAGTTATTGCGCAGAAATCTATGATATTTTCTAGGAATACGGTGAGTAGTATGAGCTTCACAGCGTCAGCAACGTACTTACTGATTCGAAAGTAACACGTGCAAATAATTTCTGTAATAATTAAAAGAGTTGATTCAGCACTAGAGCTTCTGAACCAATGTATTGTTCTATGGTTTAGTCAATCGGAAGAACGCAGACCGAATGTCTGTCCTCGTCAACAGGTTAGTTTTGATGTTGCTCCTCAACATACATGACCATATTGTTGGAAAATATACTCAAAAGCTAAATTTGGGTTTCCGTTAAGAAAATTTCGAAAAAACAAGTTGCAGGTTATATTATTGCACTTCTGAATGGGTCTGGACTTGATGAACAACTTTCGTGATGGTATGAAGCGCTCGTAAGAATATAAACAGAAAGCATCAGTAGTGTTAGGCTTCTAAAACATAAATGCCAGTTTTCAAATTAAGAATAAATACACGAGCACCCGACTTCTTCAGCATTTGTATGAAAAGTGAAAATAAATTGATCAACAATTCTATACCCTTTTCCCTCATGCAAAGTCTTGCATGCAATCACGCATCGCACTTGCAAAAAAGTGGAAAGCAATGCTGTCGAAAGATGTGATATCTGATCCAGGAAACCGTATGAGGTTTGCTGAGGCCTGGACTAATGTTCTTTGAGTTTTTCATGCCAATAAACCTTCAAAACTTCTGGCAGTATCGGCCAAATGAAAAAAGTTGTTCGCTGCGTGGCTGTCGTATCGATTTCAAATGGAAAATGAACCCTTGCTCAGGGTAACTTGTGGATGCCGGATAAGATGCTTTGGTCCCTACCCTATTTCCGTCTCTTGAAACTTGGTGAAATGTTAGACATGTTTTCGGAAGACTGGCTTGTTTGGTGTTGACTTTTATCGCCTCCGATCTCTAAATGAAACTAGTTGAATCCCCAGCGATACTGACGCGGTCTTTTATTTAAATCTGTATTCTTTCTCAGTTGAGCCCCCTTTCTTTTATCTTGTTGCTCGGCAAAAAATTACTGTCACTTTCATTTTCAAATTACCGTTAATTTTTCACGGAAATGCTCCGTAAATCACTGAACAGGTCCAAAGCCGTTAGTTCATGTATTTTTAGTTGTTTTACTATAAAGACACAGAAAGCACTCATTTTTTTTACCATTTTTACGACGAAAGGACTATTAGAATATATGCACCTGAAAAGCGTTGTTGATTAGTATCATATTTTTCCACAGTAGAAGTATTATACTACTGCAGTCACCTACCTTTTGGCCGCATCGTCATACTTGATTGTTCTTATACAGGAAAGAGTATTTATGGCGCGATTGAATATATTCACATTTTTGTTTTTAATTACTCGTTTCTGAACATATCAAGCGTATATTCGTATCAGAAATACGCAACGTAACTTAACTTGAACAGTTTGGTGGAGTAGTTTTTACAGCTGTTAAACGAAGATGAGCAATATGTACTAAAATACCTGTACCAGATCTAATACGAAAACTGCTGTACCAGCTGCAACATGAAGGTAGTTGTACCAGCTGCAACATGAAGGTAGTTGTACCAGCTGCAACGTGAAGATAGTTGTACCAGCTGCAACATGAAGGTAGTTGTACCAGCTGCAACGTGAAGGTAGTTGCACCAGCTGCAACATGAAGGTAATTGCACCAGCTGCAACCTGAAGGTAGTTGCACCAGCCTGCAACGTGAAGGTAATTGCACCAGCCTGCAACGTGAAG
>VCRD01000363.1:263217-275232 GCA_006783055.1 Trinorchestia longiramus
AGGTAATTGCACCAGCCTGCAACATGAAGGTAATTGCACCAGCTGCAACATGAAGGTAGTTGCACCAGCTGCAACGTGAAGGTAGTTGCACCAGCTGCAACATGAAGGTAATTGCACCAGCTGCAACATGAAGGTGGTTGCACCAGCCTGCAGATCCCAATGCGTGTGTCGCTGCCTCTTCGTCCGCTAAGCTAAGATTTGCCTTGAGCTGCCAACCCCAAAATGAGGGTCTTCTTGTGGAGTCCGTGCCACATTGTCTGCAAAGTACGACGATAATCCGCCATAATGCAGCCCAGAGGCGACCAAAAAGCCGCCCCTGCCAGAGTAAAGCAAGAAAAATGATGTCTTTTGCGGCCCTCATGGACGGGCTTGTAAGAATGAGAGACTTCCGGGAAAATTGTCTTTTTCAAATTGCTTCGTTAAGTCAACTTATTGAAACCTTTTCCTAAAAGGCTCCTTCGAAATTTGTTCTGCGGACTTGAGAGATACGTCTATAGTATCTGTACTCGCACACGTCTCGTGGCTGCATAACTTATCTCCTGGTCAAACTTAATCCAAGAGCGAAACTTTCGTAGTAAATTACTAAATATTGGTTTCCCATCATGCTTCATTTTATTCTCTTTTAAAACAAATGTAACTTGTTATAGAGGGGACTCTCGTTTGAGGTGTCTCAAACTGTTCAAATTTAAGAGGCTCAAGTACACCACAGATTTATGATACAGCAATGTCACCACTCATATTCACACTTTCACCTACTCGCACAATTGCGTAATCGCGACTTAATGTTGCTCTCACTCCTTAATGAAAGATTTCATCGAACTTGCCAGCACATGATGTTTGTGCTGAGATGTCATGCAATACGACAATATAGCAAAAGAAGGGTTGTCTTAAGATTGGATTGAAAATAGAATAGAATAAGGCAATAGGAACGAGCCGTTTGGCCCATTCTTGGTTCAATACCGAAGTCCCATGCCGTACAATACCGATGTCCCATGCCGTAAATTTACTTATTACGATCGTCCTTCATAATGAAATTGCCATCAAGACTGGATCGAAACACTCGCAAGAAAATTCGTTTTTTCACCTACGGTTGCCTGACAGCTTCTCCTGTCAATGAACACCTGTGTAGGACGAGGAGATTTGAGAGCAGTAAAATTGAAAAATGTTCTCCAGTGTGTGCATACAATTATAACAAGTTCTTAACACGTTAAGTGCTCTTGCCTAGCCGTTGCAAATCTTTACTTAGTACATACAGTCACTAAAAAGCTTTAAAAAAATTACAGAACCTAACCTAAGTGACCCACAGGTGGGTCACTTCGCACTTAACGTGTTGAAAGTGCAGTTCTTTTTGGAGAAAATTTTCTTCAACCCATCGTTTACTTATGGCGCGTGAGTATTAATGCGTCTTCAACGTCAACTCACCTTTCCGCCGCTAGCACAATTGAGTCTTCTAAATTTTAAATGATTTTATTATTAATTTACATTAACATTTTTTTGCTGCATGTTCTTTATTGATTTTAGAATATATTTTTAAAATGCCTTGTCTGGCATTGAATTGTTTAACACTAACCTATGTTTAAAAAAAAGACTGGGCTTCTTCTTAGACGGCCTCAAAGATTTTTACCTGGAAACTACATGAAGTCATCCCACTCGGAAACTTTTTTATCTCTTCTAATAATTTAACCATGTGACCGCTCGAAAATATCTCATACCTGTAAAAAACAACTAAAAAAATTTCCTATCAAGCACCAATTTGCTGAAAAACGGTCGTACTTTGACGATACCGATCCTTATGCCTGGTTTGCAAGGGCATATGCGTATTAGCTTTAAATATTTTCATGCTCGTTGAGAAGTAAAAGTGGATGGTATTTCATCATCGTCTATTCATAGGAGCTTCACATTAGACACCTGCTCTCCAGGCTCCGTCTTCTCATGGGTACCTTTTGACAGCTACATCTCCTGCCTTGCTGCATTTTATTCTCAAGAACCTCATCAATATTAATCGAAAAGTTTGTCATTGTGACATCCTCCTATAGGACAGCCTTTCTTTGCCTTCCATCATTCTGAATTAATGATTTTTAAATTTAGTTGACGTTACTTGAGTACATGATTTATCTCAAATATTATGAAATTTGTCATCCAAATTTTGTTAAATCCAATCAGTATCGAATAAGAACAATAATATTGTTGCAGCGAAGGTTTAATTTCTCGTTACTGTTGTATAGCTTAGTGACGTCAGAGCAGAAGTAACAGCAATTTCGGTTTCAATTTCTCTCGAAGCTACAAATTAATATTCCTTTGTGTTATTTCATGAAACGCTAACATTGGGTTTTTGATCTTACGCTGCTGTAGAGATAGGTCTACTTTAGGTTCACTTTATGCAGATAACAGCTCTGAATTATGGCTTGCAATGAATGCATGGAATCTTGTTAAGGGCATCGAAACGATTAGATTAGCAAAGTCATATTCAAAAGTAGTCATTGGTCGTTTTGATCTTATTTCTCTGTGAACTCGTTCGCATTCAAAGCGACGTTGCCACTCTTTCTCAATGTGATATGTAAATTTTTGAGACTGAAAGAAAATTACCAGACAAATTGCTGGGTATTTTATCAGGCCACAAAAAAGTCTAGCTCTGAACTTAGTTTCAAAGCTCAAGGCGCAAAATCGTCAGTTTTATATCACTGTAAGTGAGCTCAGTTTGATTTTTTGTCTTGCTTCATTGTCAAAGAAATTTTCTCCCTATAGTTCCGTCAACTTTCGTAAGAACAACACTAATTTTTAAACAATTGGTAGAAATTTTTTCCCTATAATCACTAAACTTAGAAAACAACTTTATACAATCGCGAAAAAAGTTTTTTTAAAAACATCGCTGAGAAGGTACTTCCCAGTTCATTTGACTGAAGTATCGATCAAAAGTCTATGGTTTGATATGTTTGTTTCATCGCACAAGTTTATTAAAACTCTGAATTTCATAAAATATTATCTTACAAGCTCTCTAATATCAATAATCACCGAGTGCAAGAGTTCACTTTATACTTACTGTTGTACATGAGAAGTTGGTTTTTCTTTCATCTGTTTATCGTCGAACAGGTGTTTTCGATGTTTTTTTGTAATAGAATTCTGGGAGGTGCACAGGAAAGCATTGTGTTTGTGTCTTGGAGGATTTAGCACACCCAGTAGTAAGTCTAGCTACCCATTGCAGAATCGGCAATGATTGATGGTCAAGTTCACGGGAAAATTAGTTCTCAGGCTTATTTTATTTTCCTCTTCTCAGCACTTCGGTGTTGAGATCGACTTTATCTTTCTGTAATTCATTGCTGAGGTCGGCGTATTTGGCAAGCGCTTTCTCGTTCTTGGGTATTCGTTTCTATTTCCATCTCCATGCTTCAGCTTTACGACTTTTACAAGATGCTGACCCTGGCTCCAGCTTTCTGTAGCCTGTCAAGGGTGGTTGTATGCACTGTCGAGTATTGTGTCAGCTTAGACAGAGAAATTTGGTATGTATGTGGTACCACGTGAACAAAATTTTGACTAAGTTTCGTTTTAGTGATTACGTTAGTTATGAGACAGTGGTAGTCCAACCTTAATATTATACTCAGAAGAATAAAAGTAATAACAGTTGAAAAAATTTTTAATTTCAGTAGCAATCTCATTCTACTATCAATCTTCTAACCTTTTTTTCCTTTTGTTTTACTTTTTATTGCTTCATCTTCACTGTCTCGTTTTTCCAGCTACGGATTACCCTCCTTGTTGTATCTCCTTAACTTTTTACCTTCTACTAATAAGCCTTTTTTCTTTCTGCTTACCAACCTTGTCTGCCCTCATTACCAACCTTTTTTCTCTCATTATCAACATTTTTTCTCTTATTATCAACCTTTTTTCTCTTATTATCAACCTTTTATTCTATCATAGTTATCAAAACTCTTATCTCACTATCAACCTTGTCTTTTATCATCACAACCTTGTCTTTTCTCAGTATCAACCCTTTCTTACTCTTTTGAATAGTGCTTCTTATTAGTACAGTAAATGAAGTTAATTCTTTGCTCTGATACGAATAGCATCGCTTCTATGTGTTCAGCATACTAGTTCGTATTATTCCTTAAATTGTTCAATTAAATAAATGCTGCACATATCACGCTTATCTTCCAATGCTTGAGTTAACTTTTGATTGAGTGTGAGGGCTCTGGCATTCTTGTATCTGATGTTCTTAACGTGGTGCCATCATCTGAAACTCGTACATTCTTGATTTTCATCTCGTACATTTTTTGTCTGAACGACATTCCTGTAAGTGAAAGCTCCCTCAATGATGCATCTGTTTGAAGCTCCTCAGAAACGTGGACATATTTTCATTGTGATTAAGACGTCCCTGCTCCGAAAGTACTTGATTTGCATAGTAATGCGAGCAAGTATCGCTTCATTGATTGTTCGACTTGATTATGCTTTTTTTCAGCTCGTTGGACATCTGAATGTCGTTAATAATGTCTCTTCATGAAGAGTTTTTTGCCGAATAGAGTGGTGCATAGACCAGTCTCTTCAGCTAAAAGGTTAGTGTTGCATTTTGACCAATATTATTTTATGTGATGTTTCACAAAGAACATGGAGACCATAAATTTTAAGCTGTTCTTTGATAGTTAAAAATATGTCTGGAAACACTTTGTAGGACGTGGTATGAAGTCAACCTAGTGTTGACAGCCTGTAGGCTCTGCTTTAAATTAATTTTTATGAATTTCTTGTTATAGTTTTTGCATCTGTGGTGCGGTCCACATTTTCTGGCGTTCAGTTCTTAAAAGACAGGCGCTCCCAAGATGCCAAATTTAACTGCATTTTCTTCAGGCCCCCAGAATTAGTGGCTCATTTACTGAGAACGTCCTGTCATGATGGCAACATACTTCTGTCTGATGCTGCTCTACACACCATTTTCTATTAAATTTGTATTCTTTTCAACCATTGTTCAGAAGAATGTATCTCGTCCTTCAGTAAATTCTTTACCTTGACTTCAGTTGTGCATTTTTGTCAAAACACTTTGCATATTCGAGGTACTCGCTGCATCTGTAAGCACTCTCTGAAGGTAAAAACAGTTAATAGTCAAGTCTTTTAGTAATATAACAAATTAACAGAAATAGTACTGCACCTGCTTTGAAATGATTTTCCTCTTTTATTCCCTGTTTTTGCATGCAATTTAAATGACTTAACATTGACGACTCCTATCTTTCAGTAACTTTCATGGTAAATTTATGCAAAATTGTTGTTTTTGTAATAACAATGTAGCTTAATTATTTGATCAGGTACCTCATTATTAATTTTTACAAAGCCCATAATTGACAGTACTCTTTCCAACAGAACACAGGCCGTCAGTATAATTGTTCAGTTGTGAAAATTCGAATTTACGGAACTATATTCAATTTTTCGAAGCACTAAATTGGGGTTCGTGGAGCTTTTATGAAGGGTACAGAAGTCGAGTTTTTGTTGCTCTTTTGGTCGAAAGTTGAGAATTCCAATTTCATCGACCTTTCCCTCTGAACTTTATTAAGGAACTCTGACCGCAGTGCTCCTCTCCCCCTTCCAACGAGTTATCGACTTTCGTGGAATTGGGAAGGGGAGACTTCCAGTCATGTTCAAAATAGGGCACAAGTGAAAACCAACTCTTGTTTACGAATTGAACTGAAAATTGAACGGTGGGAAAATATCCTTGTTTTGAAATTCGTTCGTGGAAGTTTATGGTTTTTAAGGTTCATGGTGTAATAAAAACAGAGTGTAGATTCTTGGAATTCGATGTGCCAATCTGCACAAGTTGTTGACAGTTTTACGTATTTAATTTAGTCGCTCTTGTATGGCATTTACCTCTACTGCTATCGAGTTGGCTTGCTCTTTTATGACATTTCTAGCATTTGGCGTTTCGTAATAGTAGCTTATAATGCTCTTAAATGTATATTTTTTTCAAATTGAACGTATAAAAGATTGTGAAGGACTCAAAAGACCGTGCGATGCAGAAGCCGTTCATTTGACGGTAGAGCTTAATTCTAGAGAAGTAATTGCATGGGTCATTGTTGAATGCTTCAAGCCTCCAAACACGATGTGTAAGCCATTTACTGCCCACGCCGTAATTCACGGATTATCCGTAGAGTCATTTTTCCACGGGGTAAACTATGCATTGCTAGTCGCTGTTTGCTTCTGTAGCCGCACAGACGCCGAAAAATAGCAGGCTGGCAAACTGGTTTTGTAGCTCACGCGGCTTATGGTGGATGCTTAGGTGCTGTGGCCTTCAACTTCGAATTTAAGTTCATTCCTTTCCCTTTGAATAAGTTGTTGCATAACGAGTGGTTCATGCTTTTGTGTTTCTGAAAGAAAGAACGACAACTATGCTTTGTTTTGCTAAGTGCGAGATGCATAGTCGTCCTGTGGCTGTCGTAGCGGTTTTCTGTTACTCGAAGAAACTTCTACGGCGACTGGTTCTCTACGCTATAACTAAAATGTATAGTAATTGATTCATCTTCCCTGAAGAATCTTTCTGTTGGTGGAAAAATGCTGTTCGTT
This sequence comes from Trinorchestia longiramus, assembly GCA_006783055.1. Lineage (NCBI taxonomy): Eukaryota > Metazoa > Arthropoda > Malacostraca > Amphipoda > Talitridae > Trinorchestia > Trinorchestia longiramus. The sequence goes on from VCRD01000363.1 coordinate 269,752, forward strand.
ACATTTTTTATTGCAACTAGTAATTGCATCAATTCCCCGATTCGTTTCAAAGGTAAGGAATTAATTGTTGAATTATCATGAGTAAAAAGTAGTGCGTTTCGCTATTCCTGAGAAACGAATGAAATTTCCTGTCAAGAAATAAGCAACTATGTTGCTAGTGTTTATAAATTTCTGTTTTTTAACCATTTCAGCAAACTCATAACGCGTTGCTTTTAAAACTTGATTTCATATTTACATTAACTGGAGTCAGAAGTGTACTAGGGGCTCCCTAGCTGGGGTGGATGAACCCTCAGGGAATAGAATAAGGCAATAGGAACGAGCCGTTTGGCCCATTCTTGGTTCATGTGTGAGTACATCCCAAGGGAAATAATTATCACTAAAAAATTACGATGTCGACTTGGTCTTAATATGAAGCACCATTTTCAGCATTTTAGCATAATCCTTGTTCAGAATGTGTCTCAAAAAGTTGGGGGTCCGCGGAGACCTCTTAGATTCTCAAAGGCTTCGCGGGGGATATGTGTACCACTGCTGTTTGAAGGGGTCTTTAGCCGCAAAAAAGTACCATTTCATTCAACATTGGTAAATTTCAATACCATTTTTTTATTTAAAAATTTTCAGCTCACCTCATCCACAGTGTCTCAGTCCTCTTGCGATGCATGCTACTGCTGACGAAATTATTTGTGCGTGCCTCATATCAAACAAATATTAAGTGACACATCAAAATAAATATATATTGATGCTGTCTGTCCTTATAACTGCAGCAAGAATTATTTTCTGTAACATCAATACCAGCTTCGCTTTTCGAACTAATCCATCGCCCTCTGACAGAATCAGTCACAATTTGACGGTAGTTGTCTGCATCATTGAAGCTAAATAGCATCGGCCCCGGCAAAAAAGTACAGTACAGCCCTCTACAGTACAGAGTGCCACTTACATTTTTATAAGCTCATCTAGAAATGCAAATGAGAATGCGGCATCAATCTTCTAAAGATGAACTGTGCATACAGAGAAGTTTACAGGCTCCAGCCTGTAAGAGAAGTCTTCAGAAAGAAAGTTTCTGAATTCAAATTACACGTTGTGCCTCCACGCTCATGCATGCTCAGAACTAATACGATGAATATCGCTTATTTCTTCAGCATTTTACGTCTCAAATCTTGTGGACTATAAATTAAAACATTAAATCTTCAATTTAGTCACTCGATTTATGCAGTTTTCAAATACTCCCTCTGTTCCAAAATAATTGTTCTACGCCCAAAAATTTCAACGGGAATTTGACCATTTTCAGTCAAATTATTTGCTGTTTACATCAACAAGTTAATATTGTTCCTCCTGATTTATTGGTATTAGCTTATTCAGTTAAAATATTTTAAAGCAAAAATTATGATCCCTTTCTAACAAAGTAAACCTTAACGCTTTTCAAACCACTCGCTGGCAAAAAAATTCAGATGGAAAAATAGAACATTGATAGAAATGTTAAATAAAACTATTATAAACACAACTTTACCTAAAATAAACGTAATGCTGTACTGCAAGCACTGCTGAAAAGATTGATGAATTGCGTCTGGAGTGTGGTGTAATAAAACAAATTGTAGATGAATTCTGCTTTAGAAAGCGAATTGCTCTATTTTTCCTGTAATTATGATTTTAAATTTTCATTTGGCGCACAGGAATGTATGGAATGGTCAATTTTTGTTTGTTTTCAAATAGTATAACCATCGTAAATACAACTTTGGGCAGCGTGTCTGATATTTATTGCTCCCAGTGTGTAATCAGAGTATTTAGAATTTAAATTTAACTTTTAATTTGCTGAAATTACCAATTTACTGTTTATTATGCGAATAGGTTTCATTTTCCGTTTTCCAATAGTTTTTTATGCAATGGAGCAAAAATTTTGAAACAACCTTGAAATTGTCTTGGTACAATTATTTTGAACAGAGGTAGTATGATTTATTCTTCATTAAAAGGCTTCTCGAGTAAGTCTTTGTTGCTTATTTGCACTGCTAGCATGTTACCGGTGTTTGCATGTCAAGTGCAAGCATATTTTGCTGTTTGCAGTCTTCCAATGGCTACACGAAGTACATGCATCCGTTTTCCTTCTAAATTCTGTTATGAAACCCGTCTACAATTGGTGCCATTGTATCCAAGTTTGTAATCACGTACTGTTTCAGTTAATACTACATTTTAATGCTTCTCTGGGTTTCTTGAACAGCGGCATAACTTTCGGTTTGCTTCAGAATTGTTGGAAAGAAGTTCTAAGGTGCTCTCAAATGCAAATGGTCTAACTCTAAAGTGTTCTCAAATTAGAGAATCTTTTCAGAGGTACTTTTGGAATGAACAAACCCGATTTTAGTTGAAGTTGAAGAATTACAATCGTAATTAGAACTTACTGCAATCGTGATTTTAAATCATCTACAATGTTAGAGCAATAAATTAGTTTTGTGGTGTGCGAACATATTTCGTTGAGTAATGGTGAACAAAAAAGTGTTCAGCTTATTCTAAAATGTGTTATGACTCAAGTTCAAAATAGAAGGTCTTAAATACATTCGCGAGATTGCAGGCGGTGTACTGACTATCAATGAGATAAGGCAATAAAAATTTTATTCGAACATTGCGCTGTTTGTCCCACTCCAAAAAAAATCCGCGTTTAGTTGCCAACGGAACAGTTCCGCCGTTTCGGACTTGAACAAACGATGTTAGAAATGCCTCACGTTTTGTGGGGGACAGTAAATCATTAAACTGTTGCCACTTTTTCGGCGAATAAATCCTTTCATTTTCGGCAAGGTTTAGTACTTTCTCCGGCGACTGGTAATTGGAACAACTTGTAAACCATCTGCGGTGGCGGCTACACTTGCAGCTATCGCCAGGTTTCCTTCGTAGCCCTGCTCTCAGGAGAACTGAGCCATATATACTTGTTTATGGTAATAAACATTTTCTCCAGTGAATCGTTAAGCCAAGTTCAGCTGGTTTTTCAGGTGTACAAATTGCTAATAAAAATCTGTCAATTTAACTTTTTAATGGTGGTAATAAACTTGGTCTCGAGCAGCAGATAATAATCAATTCAAGTTTATCATCCCTTTCCCCTAATTACTTGGTCACTAAAAACGAATCATAATAGCTCCTTTGGTTGGTGTGGCTCAGTATCCGGCAGTTCTTTACTGTCTTTATTTCGAATTTAAAGTAATAGAGGCTCTTAAGATATTGCTTCATACGAGAGTGCGCTCAATGAGCCCTCCCTTATCAGAACATCTAAGAGCTTAACCAGGAATCTGAAAGTGGCCTTTCGCACCGTTTGAAATCTTCCAGCATTTGGTTGTAAGTTTTGTTTTATTTGTAGATAGACTTATACAATTTAATTCCCCTCTTTCTGCTTGCAAGGTAATGGCCAACTTGTCTAACCTGTGTCCTTTTGTGTAGGTGTGTCTGGAGCAGTTATCTGTAGTGTCACTGACTTCTTTTTACATCCTTGAGACGCTCGTACTACCACTGTTAAAACGAGACTGCTGCTGTTATGCTCGTAACATTTATTGAAATTAGATCGTGTGTAAGATAGAGAACATATTTTAGTGCGTTTCTCTTATTTAGTCGGATGAATTCTCGTACTTATTTGGATTCGTGCATTATTATGAATCAAATGTATATAAAACGGGTTTCTATTTTTGCACCGACATTTTCAAATTTATTTACTTGATCAACGCGTTTAAGTTTTGGCATGGAGTAACCTATTTGGAGTTGTTGTAAAGGTTCACCACAGGCGTAGAGATAGTGAAGCATGAAAATTCTTGTAACGACTGCCTTCTACCGCTATAAGGCTCATATCACATCCTGCCTGGATTCGCTTCTGACTGTAACTCTACTACAAACAAGACCAACTCTACATATTTCTTTGCTGGAAAGCTGTTGAAAACCATTGTTCAAGGATCAGTCGACGTGCGAATAGAGGTTACTATGGAGAAATTTAACACAACAAAAAACGTTTTCGATTGTCTGAAATTTGCAATCTAAGTTTTGAATACATTTAAGTAAAAATTCTTGATGAGTGTACATAATCAAAATATACAAAAGTTTTGAAATTAAAGTGTAGCAATATAAGTTTGGTAAATCCTTATGAGGTATTTACTGAAGGAAAAGTATAGGTAAGTATATAGGTGTTCTTGTTTAGAGTACACAGCACGCATCACCGTACATGCTTGAGGTTTTTCTGTCAGCTAAAATTACTTAGAATTTTCGAACCAGTCTTGATATTTTTTTAAGTTGTATATTATTGATTATTTTAACCTTTTCTTACATCGTTTTCAGATTTTCAATGAAATTTGAAAAAATTAAATTATATTCATTATTTAGAGACAACTGGTTTCAAGGAAAACTTCGAACTTCTTTTTGAACTTCACAGACATAATATATGCTATCAGTGGCCCAGACTTTGTGATGACTTGGGGACTTAGTACCTCAGGGTGGGTACAGAGTTTCATTGTTCTTCACTGGTTGAGGTCTGTGCGCTGGTCAACATTGACGCGAGGACTGCCTGGTGTTGTGGTGAGGCTGGCACTAGTTAATTCAGTAGTGTTCGTTCTGGGAGTCTGCTGTGGATCCAGGCTTCAAGCTAGGAATGTTCAATTTTTTCATCACTGACTAGTCTCACGGCTCACTGGTCTCACGGCTCACTGGTCTCACGGCTCACTGGTCTCACGGCTCACTGGTCTCACGGCTCACTGGTCTCACGGCTCACTGGTCTCACAGCTTCATAGCTCATTAGTCTCACGGCTCCTTCGTCTCATGCGTTGCTCAGTATTGCCGGAGTCATTTGATACACAAGCCCAACGAAGTACGAGGCATGTGTCGCTTGAAACAGAGTTCCTAATGACCGTTTGAGCATCGTGCTGCGTAAAGTTCTTGCTAACTTTGTTCCCAGAACTCGAGTTCTGGCAGCAAACTTGAGTTCTCGCTCTGTCAGGGAGTGTGGAACTTGAGAGCGCCTTTAGATCAGCCTCACAGGCCCGGTCATGACAAGCTTGTTCAGAGTCTTCGATGCTCAAACTAGCTCTTTTTAACAATTTTTTCTAACATTCGTATTTACGCATTTGAAATCTTAACTTTATTAATGTGGTCGTTATTATGAATCACATTTGAAAAGCCTCAGAGTTTCAAACGACCATAAAAATATAACTTGGCTTGTAAATACTTGTGCTGCTCAGCTTACAAAATTAATTCTTTGTTCCTTGTGCATTTCGACACTTGAAAAAGGGCACGTCAGGTGTAACTGTGCTTGAGTCGTGTACGTGATGAGCCTTATCACGTGTCTTGATCTGTACGTCAGCCTCTCCCTCCACAGGCAACTGCACTAAACTTCTTTGACTGAAGGGATTGCGTGTCTCAAAACTTAGCGCCCCGCTAGGTATAGGTACAATACCCAAACCTCTCAATTTGGATGCGTCACTAGTGTCTGTCTACTCAGGTTTAGTGTCTCTGAGTAACGAAATGTTC
>VCRD01000363.1:276114-309088 GCA_006783055.1 Trinorchestia longiramus
CTGAAAAAATTACGGAACCTAACCTAAGTGGTACACATACGTACCACTTCGGAGTCAACGTGTTAATCTACATAAATTTAAACCTTACTTTACTTCTCATGCGTGGCTTTCTTAACTGCAGACCTGCCATGAGCATTATTCCTGGCAGGTCTGCCTGGCATGCGCAGAAGGGCTAAGGGTTTTCCAGCTAATGAGTTCTCGATGTTGACCTTAATGATTTAGCAGACGTAATGATCTCTGACACATAATGGGATGTAACATCTAATGTACTAGCTATACAAAAATTGATTTTTGGATTTAAGAAACTCCATATTGTACTTGCAACGTTATAACGTACTTGTACGCGCATAATTTACTGACACACAACCTCTGTATCACATATTACAAATAGTAATTGCGTTACAAGCTATGTACACTGGGAATAAAGGCTAGTATCTCAACATGTATCAACTCTGTGGGAACTATTTCTATTCAGAGAGGCAGTCTACTCACTAGTCACTAGCGGTCACAGAGTCCTCGCGATTTGTATGTTAGAAGCACTGCTGAGCCGCGAGCTAGCGGCATGGAGAGGCCCGTATTGTTTACTAATTTCAGACATCGACACCTCGATATCTCCCCATCGTATCTTATTCCAGGTAACTGAGCACATCAAGATTTGTTTCTATGTTCAGTTCATTCATTTAAAAGATACAGGCTGGCGTTTTTTTCCTTCATTTGTGTACTACAGTACTTTTCATTTATTACATTAACACTGGTTGACTTATTCACAATTTGGTACTTGTGAACTTTATTGAAGAACACGGAAATACATCAAATTTTTAACCATGATGAAGTCTTTGCAAGGTTCGTTTCAGACACTAATCATCGAAAATTTCTAAACTCTCAATTTGAACCGTATTAAACTTTCATTTTTATAGTACAAATAGGTTTTGTCGAACCATAAGTTGTAAGCTATCTATTTTTTACTTCATTTGTTTCGATAGAACAAATGTCAGAAATTAGAAGTTGGTGCACGGAACGTAATATTTGTTCTTTTCTCTTGCAGGTATGTGACCAGACGATGGAATTCACTCTCACAGGGTGACGTATTGCCTTGTTGTTTATTGATGAGCCAATCCTCCCACAACCTCTTCGAACTTTAGCGGAAATAAGATACTTTTCTGTAGGTCATCCTTTTATTTACTGTGGGATTTTTACGGCACAAAGGCCTTTTCTGTGTGGTCACAGGTACAAACTTGGGACTTGTGTGTTCTTTCACTTTGCTTGCCACACATGGTACAGAAGGTAAGGAACATTCAAATATTCAGACGCTTGTTTATTCGTAGGTCTCAATGTTTTCTTCCTATATGTGAATGGTATTTTCACTAAAATATATATATACATGCCTGGCGGTGTGTGCATGGAATCTTCTTTATAGAAGTCTAAGTCATTGACGCTCGTGAAGATTACTAAATCGTGTTGTTGTGCAGTCAACCGTCTGGATATTAAAACTCGTGTCATTTGAAAACTTTCTCGGTTTAGAAAAATAATTTCATGGCGGGAATTTTCTAATAAATGAGATGCTTTTAAGGCTCCAAGCTTCGTAAATTAGGTATAATAGTCAATTTGAACCCCTCATCTTCCATGGAGCATCAAAATTTATTACATTAAATGCCATCTAACTTGAATAAATCGACAGTCGAAGGCTCGAAGTTAAGAATGTGCAGAGTTGCTATCTTAATGGTTTGCTTTATGCTTTCCTCGTGACGCTCTACCTTCAAAAGCCTCGAAATTTTAGTATTTTTGCACCACGCAATATGCAATTTTATGACATGTATTTTTTCAATGATGAGGTTAGTAGCAGAAGCATGTATTTTCGCAACTAAACTAACATCATAAAGAAATGACAAAGATTCTTGTTGGCTGTCGAAATGTTAGTTTGACCACTACGACGCAGCAGGACCTGAGTGGGTCCCGGCACAACACAGGGCAGGTGCGCCATCATTGTCATTATTGTATCATTCTTGAGCCATTTTGGTCAATTTTGTAGCACGGTTTGCAGTATTGCCTTGTGCCATTTCCGCTACGTGCGTTAATTTTTCTCCATCGTAGCAATGGTAGTTGATACGCGTATTTCGAATTAGAAGTGAAAATTTTAACGAGAGTTTGTGTATGCAACTTTTGACTTTGTTAGAAAACAGTTTGTACAGGAGAAAGAAACTGAAAATTTAACTAGTTTATTATACTTTTAACGTTACAAATTATACTTAAAAAAAGTAGAAAGAACTAAGATAAAGAATTTATTTCTCTACGCTTTTCTGGAACATTTATGTCTAAATGTTTTCCCGACTGTGCACCCATTGTTTCTAACTAGAGCGAATATTTTACTGTCTCCATCAAAAAAGAGATATATATGAAGAAAAATACATAAGTTTGAATATGCTAAGAGTTACTGTAAAAGCAGTTACAGAGCGTGGTTGCTAGTGAAGAAAATTGCTGATGCTAGTAATGTGAAACCATGTTTTTTTTCACTCATATGCTATGAGGCATGAGATGCTTCAGCGCTGCTTACACTGGAAAATTACGCATCGAAATCATGTTGCCTCACAGCAAACATTTATTTTGCCTGAGTGTTAAAGTGCATTGGCTTCTATCGAGCATGCGGACAAGCCAATATTATGTACTTGAAACTCGTCAGCTTTTTATGGCAAGTTCCAATCCATAATTCGTGCTTTTACTGAAGCAGTTTGCGGTGTTGGCGCAGCCATTACTAGGTCCTTAAATCCATTCAATTTTATAGCTATAAATAATTTCCTTATTAAACATTGAGCAAAGGATATAATTATGAAGTAATATAGAAATTTTCCACGCTATAGTTAATGGCTTAATGCAAGTTTTGTTCGATGCAAGGGTTCATAGTCCTGCATAAATCTGCTTTTATTTTATAGAAAACTATTAACTCTTTGGCAATATACAAAATAGTTTGTCTGCATGTTTCATTAAAATTTATTCTTTTGTTGGGATTACCCCTCTTTATGCATGAAATATTTTTAATTCAAGACAATAGAATAAAATAAGGCAATAGGAACGAACTGTTTGGCCCATTCTTGGTTGATACCAGAGTCCCATGTCATCTAAAGCATCATCAAAAGTTAATAATTTTATATAGCAAGAGAGATAAAGAGCCTTTTTTTATTTAATAGTTATTGTGTTGGACCAAAAAGGGAATTATATATTCGTCAGAAATTAAAACGAAGAAAGATTTATACAAATTAAAGTTGACTGTTATTAAAAAAATATTTTCAATATATTTCCAGCTAATTATATTTACGAATTTCGTTGGAATACTCATAATCTTGCCTTCGACCCTTACGATGTTATCAATCAGGGTGCAGTAAATTGACTGCAACGCGTGCTAGCTCTAATGTTTACTCTGGAAAATTTATGACAGATGTGTTTTAAATATCCGTAGTGAACAAGACCCGAGCGATGGCAAAAAGTGGAATATGTTAGAGAAGTCTTCGTGCAGACGTCAATCATGGAGTGCTTTCACCTCTTCAAGGGCGTGTGGACCTCAGTGATCACGAGACGTACAGTAACTGTAGGGCATGCGTTACAGTAGGTGATCACGAGGCGTACAGTAACTGTAGGGCATGCGTTACAGTAGGTGATCACGGGCCTTGCAGTAACTGTTGGGCATGCGTTACAGTAGGTGATCACGAAGCGTGCAGTAACTGTAGGGCATGCGTTACAGTAGGTGATGATGGGCCTTGCAGTAACTGTAGGGCATGCGTTACAGTAGATGATCACGGGCCTTGCAGTTACTGGGAGGCATAAGGCAGTGTTGTGTGGTTGCTGTGTGGTTGCTGTTGGACGACGTACAGGTGCAGCAAGCATAATACCTGACCTGGTCTTGCATTGAAAGTGCGCTTAAACATCTGTGTAGCAGTGAAGTTTTTGTCCACTAATTTTAGGTTCTGGAGTTTATGTCTAACACCTGGATGCCAGTAAAGTTGAAGTCAGAGTTAAATTGAAAGCCAGAAGGCATTCTAAGTTTTTTTTTTTTAGGTTAGCCGATATGTTGTTGTTAGCAGATACGATCAAATTAATTTCGTTACAAGAAGTTTTATCCAAAATCAGTAAGAAAGAAAATGCTTTTAGTGCTCAAAGATGTTGCTTACCAGTTACAAGAATAAATTATCGTGTAAACTCTAGCACGCGTGCGTACTGATAAGTTTTATCAAGCCTCCTGTTCCTTTACTGGTGAGTTGAACCCTCAACCTTGGTGGTTTAGGCTTCAAAAATAGCTTATAACTCTGAATTCAATTTTAATTTATGCCCGAAGTTATTTTTAAGAGCGAAGATAATTATCGTTTTTTCTTCCCGCCAGTGCGGCTACATTTGAATGCAATATTACTCCTTTGAAATTATTTATTCATCACTTTTAGACAGCCTGAATAAGTTTATTATCCATATTCTCTCAAGCAATTTACACTTGTTTTGATTTCTGCCGATAGCGCAATAAAAATTGTTTAAGCTGTAGAAATATCGGCGAAGAACCGATTTCTCCAGGTTTTGGTACAGTCCACGACTGGAAGTGATATATTCTGTAGATTTATGTTCGAAAATCCTAATTGCTTCAAGTTCATCAAGAATACAGACAAGTTTCTAGATTTTCTTTGGCTTCAATAGTTATATTTTATTACAGGGCACAAAAGTCTATGATTGCCTTACTGAAATGATATACCTGTCTTCCTCCCTTTCTGGATAATGTTCTGATTAGAGGCATGGATACAGTCACTTGCTCTCTACATGAGTTCATCAAGCATGCACGTAGAATACCATGTATTCTTAGGCCTTAATTCTTGCAGGACCGGCGAACAAAGACCAAATTATTGTAGTGAAAGTGGATAGTATTGCGTGTGAGCGTTGCATGCTCGAAACTCTTCTTTTGTCTAAAATTGTTCGCTCGTGTTAGACAGCATATCGGAGCGACCTATGCTTGAAGCCTTCCTGAAGTTCATTATTAATTAAAACTTTACTGCTCAGAGTACCGAATTCGGTACACTTATGTAATTCGGAGCAAATTTGTAATTTTTCCATCTAATACAGCATGAGGAAACTATTAGGTTGTTACAAAAATAATGGCCGATTTCAGAAGCATGCGTTGGCCTTCGAGCGGCCATTATTTTTGTAACAACCTAATATAAGGAGGTTATGTGTCTGATGAGAAAATTATTGGTCATCTAGAAAATGACTTGGGCAGTAAAGGGTTAACATCCTGACTTGAACTTTTGTTACCCCTAGTTTCGCCTGATCATACGTGTACCTGCTGGTGTTCATCGTACAATGGAATATAATTCGATGGAGACAAAATAATAGAAATATACTCGACAACATTAATTGGATTCAAGAGGCACACATATTGATGCCGGTGCACGATAGCATTAGCATCTAATTTTCATTTATTAGTATTCTTTATTGTTAAGGAACTTCTATTTGCTGTACACAAGTTTGAACATTATACATTTTATTCGTCGTAATGGGATTCACTTATATTTAATCTTATATTGAGTTACTATAATCTTAGCGGGCGCAAGAAACGTTCGTCCGAAGGGAATAATCTAAAATATTGAGCTTACATCCACCAGATAATAGGAATTCACAAGCACTGTTCTGGCATGCAGTAAGTCGTATTTGTACCATGCATATTTGACGCATTCTATTGCTTGTATTGTCTTCAGTCCAAGAACTGCTCAGGAGAATTAGTATTGCACAGGACTGGCGCAACCTAGTGCTGGTTTATATGTCTAAATGATTAATTTTCAATGTATCCAGATAATATTTTCGCTCATCAGCTTCTTGATTTTATGAATTAATTGTTAAGATACTCAGTGTTGACCTAATAAGTATAAGGTTTGGTTTGGTTCTTTATTAAGGAATAAAGAACAGGTAATAACAACTAATTCTAGATTCATAGTTGAACAGGTTCACACATGGGCCACATGCCCATCAACGAGGACTCAGCAGGGGCCCAATTTATGCTCCATATTTTCGCAGCGTTCATTATTCACGACAAAAACTCGATTGGAGAACCTTGTTGAACGTACTTCTGAAAATAATTAAAAGCCTTTCATTCGACAAACTGAGTAAGCATTAAATATGTACTAGATAGATACTATCTTAATATTTTCTCCATCGACCTGCTCTCTTAATAAGAGTTTCTGAAGTTTAACTTCAAACCACTTCTCAGTTTTGTGTCAGTTTGCTCATCACTAGAGTCACTCCCACAGACTCTACACGGCGTTCTTTTCCTCACGCATCCATTCTCTGAATTGACGCCGTCATCCTACATCAGTTTATCACTGTATTAAAGACTCTCCCTTTGTTTAGTCAGCCTAATGTAATTCATTGAAAAAATTCTCCAAGAGACTTATGGCAGCTATCTGGAAGAGCACGCTTTTAGAGAGGCGTTATAGCTTAGCATTATCCTGAGTTATCATGCGTGACATAGGCGTGTTGCAGGCGCATAGAATGTCAAAACTTGGTTACATTACAGTAGCTGTTATCTAACCTTCATAGACCTATGATTGTGTTGCATTTCTTACTTGTTAGTAACAATTGATAACCATAGTAACAAAATTAACCTCTAAATCAGTGGGAATATTTCTTTATCTTCACGTGTGGATGTTCTTGTGAGAAGATATAGGATTAATTTATGGGTCTAGATCACCGCTACAGATGTATTTAAAGCAAGCTAGTCTTCTATCAGGTTGGTGCAAATGTTGTTGCGGATTTTGAAGAGAAGAATTCAGAATTATTCAAATTGATATTGTTATTTCTATTGCTAATTTATAATGTGAGTAATTTAAACCTCTTTCTTTCAGACTATCAAGGAATCATTCATATTTTGCTGCATTATTTGCACCTATGTTCAACCCAACTAAAGAACATATCAGACATGCTTTACTCTACGAGTTTCATAGAGGTTTCAGTGCAAGTGCTGCAGCACAAAACGTTCAAAGTGCATATGGAAATGATGTTGTGAAGGAGAGAACTTGTAGATGGTGGTTTTACCATTTTCGTAAAGGAAATTTCAACTTGAAAGACGAGGTTAGAGGTGGTTGCCAAAAAAAAAGCTTGATTTGGTGTTGTTGGAAGTCGCTGTCACTGAAAATTCGACAGTAACCTCGAGGGAACCAATTTGATGTAGCCCATACAACCGTGGTACGTCAACTGAAACAAATGGGATAGGTTTCAGTATTCGGAAAATGGGTTATCCACGAACTGTCTCCTGAGAACCTGTGCCAACGTGTTTCGTGCTGCGAATCTTTGCCTCGATTGCAACTTGATTAGAAACTTGATTGGGAGGGTTTACCCCATCCAACATATTCTCCCGACATCACCCCTTCTGATTATCACTTTGAGGATTACAGAACCATTTAAATGACCTTAGGTTGACATAACGGGAAGAGATTAAAAATGAGTTAGATTCATATTTCGTATCAAAACCTAAAGAATTTTACAAACGAGGCATATATAAACTCGTTGACAGATGGAATCAGGTCATAGAAGCCCAAGGATGTTATTGTTATGAATAAATTCTTCAAAAATAACTATTTTTTCATTCTCAAAATTGAGCTTACAAATCGGCAAAAACTTTTGCACCAACCTGATACTTACATTTGTTAAACATAATATATATCGTGATGTTTTTCTTCAGTATTACTGTTTTCTTGCATCACATGTGAAAAAAGATTCGTTTACCCTCAATGTCCTTGCCTCCAGCTCGACGAATTGGTGAGCTTCAGTCGATGCTGCAGTGTAACCTTAGAGCAGATACAACTGTACACGCATCCTAGGTCTCGACCAGTGAAAAGATCCAAGCAATTAACGTTAATGTGTTCTCATCTGGCCTAAATGACCGTGATTTGTAACAGGCACACCTTCGCACGGCTTACTTGAATGTTTCTGTTAAACTTATGACACGTTTTTAACTTTCATTTTCTATTAAGGATGCTTTCATGGGCCTCGTAGAGAGTGAGGTTGAAAATTGGTACATACGAAGGCCAACATTATGAAGTAGTTCTAAATATCATTATATCAAATCTTGAGAATAATATCCTGCAGTCTGTGCCCTTATTTTATCTTGAAGCTAATCATTATTTTTGGTAAATTTTATTCATTTTTACTCATTCTTATTTCTCCATCTGTCGCTCTGCCACACTTTTACTTCAGAAATTATCAAGAACCCCTCGTTTATTTGTTTTAGTTGCCAGATGTCTGATAATCTCAGAACGGGCAGAAAATTGCACGAGGTTCTCTAATTGAGCCTTCGTCATGAATAATTAAAGTTTGGATAATCGGGCGTATAAATTGGCCCCTGTTGTAGCCGTCGTTGATGGGCATTCGAGCCCATGTGTGAACGCGGTTGCGCGCTGCCTGTGCGTGCTTAACGGGTTCTCTTTATGGGCCCTCTGTAGAACTTTCTTGACATATAAGGGCAAGCGACTCCGTCGGTTTCATTATGCTTGCTGGCCGCATGTAATTACATGGTTTGGAAAGCACCACTGATTATATACTTCATGTTTAAGCATATGGTTTCTGGATGTCTTCAACATAGGGTTGTAGCTCGGAACTTTTGGTTTCTTGAGCAAAGGACTTATGGTTTCTCGAGCAGAAGAGAAAACTTCTATTTTAAGTGCATAAGGAACAAACTCACTTCTGATTTTGTGACGCACTAATATTGCTTCATTTGCATTTGTTCTTCATTTCCAACCCAATGTGTGATTGTACTGAGAAAATGAATTCTTTTCGATGTTAAACTATACCAGAACGCGAACGCAGTTTGAGTTGAATTTCTGTAGTATCCACAATTGTCATAAATTTTATACAGCCTGAATTGAGTATACAATAAACTTATTCATTGTAAAGACGTTTCTGCAGGAAAATGTGAGTACAATTCGGCAGTGGGATACTTTTTGAATCCTTTCGATTTTAAGTGAACTCAGCGGTCGAGATTATTCCCCTTGTTGTACTTACGTGGATTTGTTTAAATTTTACGGCAGAATAAAAGTCAACGACCTAAACTGAAGTACATACAAGCAGTGAAATATTGAAGTGTGATTAAATATGAAATCCTAAGTTGTTTAACTCGTTTAAATCTGTCATTCAAAAAATTTGATTCAAAACCAATGACAAAATTCTAGACTGTGGTTGACAAATACATCTTTCATGTCTAAGATGAAAATTGATTAGATATAAATGCTTCATTTCAGAATTTTCTGTGCACGTGCCAAAATTTATGTCAATGCTTTGTATTCAAAAATATCGACTCTAGTGCAGCAACGGACCAGGCGGGTGGAAGTTCTGATGCTTGACTTCAGCACTCTACTATTAAATTATTACGTCGATGTTGAAGTTGTCTTCTCACCTGCCTGCTGCTCTGATAAACAAGTGTGATGTTTTGAAAACACGTGCGTTCTACCTTGTTATTCCACGTGCAAGTTTCGTTCCGACGCCCGCCAGAATATTGAGGGAATCGCTTGTCCACACAGTCATTGTGTCGAGTACATGATGCTGTTACATAAATTTAAAATTCTAGTGTTTTTCCTCTAACGCAATTTTGAAATGCTCAACATAATTGAAAATTAATTCTCGTAAATGATTTCCTTTATTTTTTTACACTTAAGACGCGCCAAGCTTCTAGAAAAGGAAGCTCGGTCTCGTGATAAACTCAGTCTCGTTTAACTACTATGTAAAGTTTCGCCCGCAATTTTGTCCAGACAAAATGTGAAGTCTCGTCGAGCAGTTCGGTCTCGTCGAGCAGTTCGGTCTCGTCGAGCAGTTCGGTCTCGTCGAGCAGTTCGGTCTCGTCGAGCAGTTCGGTCTCGTCGAGCAGTTCGGTCTCGTCGAGCAGTTTGGTCTCGTCGAGCAGTTTGGTCTCGTCGAGCAGTTTGGTCTCGTCGAGCAGTTCGGTCTCGTCGAGCAGTTCGGTCTCGTCCAACACCTCACTCGCATGAAGCCACTTGGACTCGTGAAGCAGGTTGGTCTCGTCGGAGGGGATATCGGTTGCCTTGCTCCCTTGATTGGACAAGAATGTCTTCATGATTGATGAGAGAGAAAATTTCCCCTCATCCAATATGGCTGTCGAAGTTTTACAGCCGTCGGAGAGAAGCATATCCATCTTAAACATCGACTTCTTGTCGATGGGCTCCTCGAGAAAATGTCTTACTTTTGACGAATTTAAATGTCCCACGCAGGAGAACGTGTGAATGAATACTGCAGGGTACGTTTTATTTTGATTTTATGAATTAAATTGAGTATGCTTCATTTTATTTTGTTGCTCATTCTAGATTGCGAACCAATGATTTAATATATGATATTGTTCAATTTTAGTCACGTCTCAATATCATTAAACGGGCTTCAGTACAAATTGTTTTCCGAAAGCTATTTCGAGCACAATCATTTGAAGTTTACCTTACACAATCATTTGAAATTTACCTATTTTTAATTAAAAAATAAAATTGCTCAATATTTTCGATTTTAAATCGTACTCGCGGTAAGAAATAAGTAATCACGTTTCTGCTTTCTGCAACTTTCAAATGAAGTTTATCTTGTCGCCTTTATGCCTACGCGTTCATTTTGTTCTTGTGCTCGAGAGGAGTTTCCATGAAGTTCAGTGGATAGTGCTGGACGAAATGCGTTTGCACAACTTGACCTCTTACTTATCTTCTCGTTTTATTTTGTTGCATTTGCAAACATGTGTCGTGTGAACTCGCGTTTCCCGATTGACGCCAAAGAATGATGTCTGATTTTGTAGCAAAGCGTGTTCATGCAAGAGCACGTTTCCTCAGAGTTCGTTTTTTCATTCCTATTAGAAATCGGTTATTTATTAGCTAATTTATTTCTTGCGCTCATAGCATTCACTACAAAAAAACACAATCGATATTCAGAGGTATCTCGCTAGGTATAACCTTATATGCACTAGTTTAAAAACAGTGACTGAATCCATTGACTACACAATCTTGGGTGCATGTACAAGATATAAAACTGAGATGTATTAGGCGTTTATTGATGTGTTAAATCGTAATTTCTATTATTTGAGGCTTTAATCATGACCTAAATGTTGTACTTTAATGAGCTTCGTAAATTAATTGAATGCATTCCATATAAGCGACCCAATTTCATGCTCGGTGGAAATAATTACTCAGACTTTTTGGATCTTACTTGTATTTATAATTAAAAGTACACAGTAACTCGCCTTGCGTATGCTGATTATTTTTTCAATGCCTAATAGTTTGTAACAATTGCTTAGAAATACCTCACTCAAACGAGATTACGCCTTCGCAATGATGAAGATGGAATGCGTATTCTCTCCCTTCGTGGCTGTGGCCTTCAAAGTTGAATATTCAAAACTTAACAGTATCAAGCATGAATGACAGAATTTGTGATTTAAAAAACATTAAAAACTAAGCTGTATTTTTGCAGTGCGTATTCTGCTGTATTACGATAGTGCGTATCTTATGAATCGTTATTTGTTAGTTAAAGCTTCATGAGTTTAAATTCCCTAAATTCCAGCTTGTGCCCGGAGTTCCAAAAAGCTTACATGCGCGTGTTATCAGTATGACATCGTGTCCATTGTTCGAGATCTCGTCTTGCTCGCCTTACAAGAAGACTTTAGCTAATTTACCTGTCGCTCTCTCTCTTGATTAAAGCGGTGCCGCGCATATCATGCATAATTCCGCAAGATACCGAGGCGCATTTGCCCCCCGTGTAAACACGAATAAACCTGTTCACCAAGTTATTATTAAGTATGAGTTAGCTGCTCATGTTTTTGTGGTATTACTTTCGCCCAAACCTCGCGTGTTATCGGAAGAATAAATTGAGAAGAACTCGAACATTAGATTTCTGCCTCGCCCCCTTTCATTGCTTAAATTTCCTTCCATTGCTTAAATTTTAGAAGTGCAACTATGAGGCTGACAGCAGCGCCAGGGGCAGTCTCCCCTGCAAAATCAGATGGGATTCTTTGTATTGGCATTTAGTTTCCTATTTCTTTGAAGAATTTCGTTGATTGCTGTTCGTGGGTGTTTTCTGGGAAGCGATTGGCGAATGCCGATGAATGGAAGTTAAAATGAAATCGATAAAATTAAGTGTTGGGTTGTGGGGAGCAGCAGTGCAGTGTTCCAACACCAAAAGTAAGTCGATCTTTATCGCAATAATCAGACCCTGTGCATAAAGATTAATTATGAATGTGTTGTCGGTATAAGGAGTTAAGCAATAGCACACTTCTCTGAATGTTGTAGTTTACATGAAGAATTGAAACCAATTCAGCAAGGCTGTATTGCACACGCTACAGTTTCTTAGAAACGAGGTAAATTTTAAAACTGGATTCAAAAGACAATTAGAATATGAGTGCAAATAGCTGCCATTTGTTTTTTCCCAATTACGCATCGCTTACATTGAACTGATTTTTTGTGACCGTGTTCTTAGATTGTACACTGGTATTTAATACAAACGATCATCAGACGATTTTAAAAGTACTTCTACATAGGGCATGCCATTCAAAAAACGAATAATGATCTTAATAAACGATTTTCTTTAGCTTCGTGTATATATTTTATTATTAAGAGTGTATTGCATGTTGTTTTGTGTTTGTTATCATATAGTTTATAGCACAAATTTCTTTGTGCTCATTTTCTACACCTCTACCTTTCTCTCTATTGTTTTTAGACCAAACAATAATCTTCCTCGGCATCCTGTTTAATCTTGGAGATTTTAGTGTACCATGAATTTGAGGAAAATCACAAGCGAATGATGCTTCTGGACGCAGTTTTGTTTAATAATTTACAAAATTAGCTTCTTCCAGGAGTACCTTTCCATATCATAGTTGTCAGAGCACATTACTCAAATTGAGTTCAGAGACTTGATTTTGAACGCAATCAGTAACAGAGTTGTTCTTTAGTGCAAACTTTATTCATGTAAAGCCACAGAGCGAGACATTTGTCATTACGATAGGACAATGTAGAAAAATCCCCTGTTTTGATCTTGTGCTTCATACGATAATGTCAATTGCAAACCTCCATTTACGACAATATGTGATCGAATTTGGAAGATCACATTAAAATATTTACTGGATAAACATAGGCTCACTTCGTCTAGAACTTCAGAATAGTTCAGAAGCATCTTATGGACGCCAGTTGCAGCAGCTGAAGAGTTACTGTGCGGGTGGCAGCTCACGGGTATTTTTATGCTGCACATCGATGACGATCACTGCACTACATTACACTTGTAAGTCTACATTAAATTTTGCCTCCTGTTAAGTAGTGCAGTGGAAGAAAATGGTGACGTTATTTAGCATCAATGATGAATATTATGATATTAAAGAACATTTTCACCGAGTTTTAATTTTTCTAAGGCGATGATTCATATAATACTGGAAGCGTAGCTTGAAAATATTAAGTCATGTTTGAACCGAGCAAAATTGGTTCATTCAAGTTGTGTAAGTAAAATGTGTACGCACTTGTTTCACTACACACTACGCTCAGCTGTACAGGATAGTAGCTGTTCATTTAAATCATATAATAGGAGAGATTTCATCCTCCTCCTCCCCTTCCTCCTCTCAGAATTGTAAACATATGTTATGGAAGATAAGCTACAGCTCTTACAGCCGTGGACTTGCGGGCCGACGCAGTCCTGGAGTCCTGGACAAGCCAGTCAGCCTTGCTGCTACACAGTGACTCGGACCAGCGACTGCAGCAAGCTGCATGTGCCATCATGATGAAGTTTTCGTCAGTCCAGGGTGTGACGCTTCTGTCATTCAGGGTGCGGCAAAATAATTTCCTTTTTTGGAAGGAACTTAGTTTAAAAAAGGAAGTTATGTTGCCGCACCCTGCACATGCACGAGTCGTCTGTCAAAGCAAGCTTGAAGTGTTTGCTTAGGAGCACCAGACATGCTTCTTGCTTGTCTTTAGTAAAATACCATCGCTTTACGTTGATGTCTATGGCCTCTCTATCGTTGATTTTGATTGTTTTGAAAGTTTCTTTTAATAGAATGCAGATTCATCCGACATCTAATTAAAGTTAACGTAACTATTCCCATTCGTCCACATTTCTTCATGAATAAATCCAAACTAGATGTGCTTCTCGTAATGAAAGTTGAAGATTCATTAATTAGCAACTTCCGGTCACCTCTTTAAATGAGGTCCGAAAGATTGCGTAAAATGGTCTTCAATTAAGAAGTTTTCCTAAAATACCAGACTTGGAATGGGTCGTAAATGCCCACACAGATGAGTTGCTGGGCAGTGTCTCGAGCGCCCTGCGCTACTTTATGCAGGTCTGTCGCCGTTGCTTCTTCTCGTTCTTTGTTCTCGACCTGCGAGAACCTGAAGCTGCGCCGACAACTGCCCGCACAATTGCTCTGTAGTCGCAATAAAATATATTTATTTCCACTTTTAAACGAAATAAATACTTGGCTCTTAATTGCAGACATGCTAGGGCTTCATAAAGCCACGAGAGTATAAAGTATGATAGTTGGGCGCGACGTTTTTCTAACATGTAAAACCGTTCATCGCAAGATAGGCCGAGTGCATCAACCGTGGAACGTTTACTGGTAGGAAAAATGTATTCTTTGGTTTGATAACAATTTTGTGAAATGTTTTTAATACTCCATTCTGTTGCATTTTTCGACGCTGCAACTTGATATTATTGGCAAATTGCGCTTTGATTAGCGAGCGCCGCTAGTCCATTCGTTGATGTAAAAATATATATATTTGTAGGTTCGCAAACGAAAGACTCGGAGCAGAATTAAATCTTTTCTGCAAACTATGACAGTTGTGTCGCTTTATAATTTACAACTTATATTTGCTGGTGTAAAATGTGTAAAAGTGTAAATCTCCGAGAAAATCTAAAAAATAAAAGTACGAATAATGTTGTAGTTTTCAGTTGACTTGACTCCCATGCAAATAAAAACCACAACGAAAGCTTCCAGTTTAAAGGCGTGTTTGTGCCTCTTGAAGTCTTTGTATTCCTCAAAACAACGTTCGCATTTAGTCGAGTCGATGCTCTTGGCAGCTAAATTTTTTCGCACAGTTTAACTTTCGTTTAAATATCGTAGGAGATTACAGTGCTATCAAGCGCGCTGAGAATAAAATCGCTGTTTGATTTGATGCTATCCCATTATATTAAAGCTTCATAGGAATGTGCTTTTGCTGGAGTGATGCAAGAGCCTTGTAAAAAATGTTTCATTCAGGATCAATACAAATAAAACCTTCAACTTGACTTGTAAGATTGTGACTGACGGTGTCAAACCATGTATGAAATGCTACTTTTCAGGGAAGTGTTGCCAAAATAGTCACGTTTACATGACAGTCTCTATTTCTGGAGGTGTAACCAAGAATTTCTGACTCCATATGTAATTCAAATGAGACAAATTACTCTTTATTTTGTTCACTGAAGCGTAAAGGTTGTAGTACATTTGTTCACGCGTAGATAACGTCCCCCGATATTAATTTTACTCTCAAGCGACTAACCAAAAGCAGCTGCATAATAAGGGCATTAACAAGAGTGTTTTTTCCAAGAATTTAGCATAGAATACTTTGTAACGTCGGAATGGCTCGTATGTATGTGTGTTATCACTTTTACTGGCTTCGCGCTCGAGTGGCTTCCTTGTGTCCCATATTCTTACTGTTTTTTTGTTTGCTAGGTGATATCCTGCAGAAAAGCACTTAGAGAATGAGCTCTACTGAGATACTTTCTGATTACAGCCGTTGTGTTTTTTTCGGGTCATACCCGCATAATGTAGCAAGAATAATTTACGAAATATCGATACAAAACTAGTGTTAGATACATGTATCGATTTAAAGTTATCGTTTTGTAATTTTAGAGTCTTCATAGTTTCGATGCAAGTTTAAAAACCTGGAAGGAATCGAAGGCTAACCAGTGGGAGCAAATGCTCTTTTCACTTGGAAGATACGCTTTCATCGCAGTGAATGTGAATCAGTGATGAGGAATATCTGGATGTTATCAAGTGTACGGGTGACTCGAGCAATTATGGGACTGGAAATTTAGATAAACTCCCCACTTGTGGAAATTCCTGCTGCGAGAATACACGAAATAAATATTATTATTATTAGTATTGCAGAATAATTGCATTATCAAATTACAATAACTTAGCGACCGAGAAATCTGTCGTTGGGGTTACGGGATTAAGGCGTGAACTGCTGTTCTCCATCCATTCATTACGATTAACCAATTCTGATATGTTCATCTCTTTTTTTTACTGTTCCAAGCTGTGTGCATGGACAGTCTCCAATCAACAGCTTAATCAGTGTGAGCATAATCCTGTTATGATTGTGATGTACCTTCCGAGCAACACTGACCCATACAGCCGAACACGCCCATAATCCTTCAGTTAGGTTGTAACCGTTTATTGGTTTAACACGTTGAGTGCGATACGACCCACCGGTGGGTCACTTAGGTTAGGTTCTGTAATTTTTTCCAAGTCTTTTAGTGCTTATGTGTACAAAGTAAAGATTTGCACCGGCTGGACAATCGCCACAAACGTGTTAACACGTTGCCTCCGATTGCCTGACCGGTGTAAATCTTCACTTTGTACGCATAGTCACTAGAAGGATCTGAAAAAATTGCAGAACCTAACCTAAGTGGTCCACATACGTACCACTTCGGAGTCAACGTGTTAACCTAAATTCGAGCAGACCCAACTATCATTCTGTTCTTGTTTACTAACGCTCATTAAAGCCTTACCTAAAGTTGGACATTCCCAAAACTCTTGGTCCTCCACCTCAAAACAAGCCAACAATCGCAGCACCAGACAGCGCGTCTTGTATCACACGCCTTCACACAGAGAACCTTTTATCTCTGATGCATTGTGAGCTCTCTACAATACGTGTTTGTCGGCTGGAATTAGCATTAGGCTCCTTGAAACGCTCGTCATAATTTCTCCAATCAGAATCCAGCCAAATATTGTACATGCAGCGTGTAAACACGCCTCTTCAACCCGCTTGTTGATTCCTGGCTTCAGTTGAGCGTGGACGTTTGGTCGGATTGGATTATATTCCTCTGTTTATCGAGTTCATGCAACTTGGCGTACAATTAACTCGTCAATGTGGACTCGCTGCACACCTACAAAACGTTGGAAATGTATGAATCATCAGCCCTCGCTTATGCTTGTGAAGGCTCCTTGAAGTTCAGATACGCTAATCTTGACTTACTTAATCACGAGGAATGAATTAATGATTTAAATTGCATTTCATAGTTTTTGAAATTTCAGAAAGTTCGTTTGCAATCAAGCAAAGTACGTCTCAGCTTTCAAATTATTACTTACTTTACTTTGAGCTATAAGTCACTCAAGTTATAGTGAACATATATTTCATGCTCATGTTTTGCTTACTAGTAAAATCACTTGCACCCAATAACATTTGGGCAATTCATATACAGTACAATGTAAATAAAGAAAAAATCTAATAGTTAGAAAACATCAAACACAGAACAGTTCTGTGCTTTTGGCTGAAAAGCATTTCATAATCAGACTATTGAAGCACAGCACACAAGTGTGGACAGTCAGTGATTTTATATCAATAAGTTCTGTTATGTTCATACTTACTAGACAAATATCTCGTATTTCTGACTGACGGCTTCAGAACTTCCAGGATTTTCTTAATTATTCCCTCGATTACTTTGCTATTAAAAAACCTTGCGGTTTTATTCTTTCCGAATGCGTTCCATTTCCAGGAGGTCTCGTTTTCGTTAGCCAAGATTTGGTACTTAGACTTCATTCCTGGAACCTCCATCCGCTCATTCCTTCATTTTGTGACCAGCTAAAGAGTCCCTCCGGCAGCTGGAATAATGAGTCATTCCAGAGATAATTAATTCCATTCTCAGCTGATCCTGATCCCTGGGAGTCGAGTCCAGACGTTCTTCGTCGCAATTTTGCCGGCAATCTTTCGTTTTCTTCGCCTTAATACTGACCTTTTTGTGACGAATCTAGTCTTGTCTCGAGGTGAAATGGGCCATCGATTGATGGAACCAGTCTTCCCTTAAGGGAATACCAGTCTTGCACGGACAGGAAAAGTCTTGCCTGGATAGGAATCCAGTCTTTCCCAGATAGAAATTCAGTTTTGCATGGACAGGAAAACAGCTTTGCCTGAACAGGAAACCACTCTGGTACGTAAAGATCCAATTTCGACGTCCTGTTGTGGGTAAACAATTGCCGTGCCTGAAATAACACGAGTTCCAAATTTTGTTTCTCAGCGTGGAAGTGTAATTTAAGCCATGCAAACCTGTCTGTTTGCAATATGATCCACGGATAGTGATATCAAAATAATAATTCGTAAAAATATTTGATCGTCATATTTTAATAAAACAAGGCCATAAGTTGGAAACTTGTGTTTATTGCTTGAAATATTCAAAATGTCCTCCAAGCTGACCTCTGCACAGCTCTACTCTTTTTTTGGTGTGGCTTGTCATCTTTCTGACATCCTCCTCAGTCAACTTGGCTGCGATGTTCTCCAGAATACGTTTTAACTCTCAGAGTGCGTGGTCAACACCTGACGATGTGTGCCACGGCCTGAACCCAGAAAAAGGAATCACGGAGGGACAAGTCTGGAGAAAATGGGGACCAATGTTGATCCGTCCAATGTGCAATCAATGTCACTTAATTTACATTCCAGGAACTGAAAACGCGGGGGCTGTAACTTGGCAGCAGGCACTATCTGCTTAAAATCAAGTACTGTCTGGTGGTCACAGCCTTAATTGCGAGCCAGACTATTCTTCAGGGCTTTCTCCTGGTAAACGTCACAGATGACGGATCCTTCAACCCAAACAACATGAAGGATCTTCCCATCCACCATCCCTACCCAGGACGTAATTTTTTCTCCATAAGCTTTCTTGCACTCGATTTCAGTTTAGACGGTGGTTGGGGCACAGTACAGGTTGATTTGTTTCTTTGATGACTGGTGCAAAAAAATCGGACCGAATTACACGCTGGAACCAGTTCTCGAAGCAGCCAAAAAATGCTGGCCGCCAGCCTGGATGCTTTGTTTTCCACTTTAATTCGCATCAGGTAAGGCTTGTGTGGACCTTTCACTTGTGACATTTTCCAGGTGAAATATGAATTGTAAACATTTATACCACTCAATATCAATGTTCGACCTCTCTGATAGCATCATGCTCATTTGTTTCTGTCAAATATGCTTGGTGTTGACATTTTTAATGAATTATTGTGTCAATATTACGATCTGTAGATCTTACTGTAGTAAGAACTTCAAGTCGCCAGGTTGAAAATATTTACTGTCATCCTTCTTCATTTATAACAAACTGAAACTTAATTTATATATCAGGAGTTGTTTCCTAACTATTGTTTTACTAAATAAAATACTGAAGATGGAGTCGTGTGAGGAATTTTTGTTCCCAGTTCTATGTTCTGTTTTGTTAGTGTTTTTTGCCTCAGTGGTTCCATCGTCTCATTGTGGGCCAACATTTTTTTCTGCTCGCTACGTATGTATTTCAGGAATATTTTGCAGTGTTTTATGGATCTGTCAAAATGTATAGTGTATTGTCTTCAAAAACACTAGTGCATAGTTGTATAAATTAATAGTGTACGGCTACAAAGACGGTTTTTTTCTTTCTTTCGTCTCATTATAAATTAGATACGGTCTGTGTAGCTTCCCATTTTCGTGTTCGCTTAGAAAAATGCCTTCACATCGTTTCAGTATAGTTAAAGTACTAGACTTTTACGTTCCTCCGTTCCCCCTACCAAGAAATTCCATTATGCAGCACTTTATTCCGAAGGATTAAAACTTTTAATCTCTCTTGTTTAATTTTTCATGCTATTCAGAAGTGATGCAGGAGGAGATCAGCTCCTCTGAATAGATGAATATTTTGCACTTTATGGACAGAACATGACGTCATTTGGAACTTATCAAGTTCCATCTCCCCATAAGAACTGAAAACTGAGAGAGTTTAATTCATTATTTAAGTTTTATAGTTCTGCAATGAACAGAACTCAAACTTCATCACTTCAATAACTAATGCTCAAACATTTTGCACTGTTTTCCATTCGAGGACTTCAGCCTGGCACAGCTTTTCATGTCAACGTTAAATATTTGATTTTGCGGGGAAAAAATGCCGAAAAATTGTTTTTTATTGTCATTCTCTTTTTGATTTTGGGCTAGGAAATGGCGTGCCGGACGCATTAACGTCACAATCACGCTCTCTTTTTGAGCTCGTCGCGCGCGAGTCAAGTACAAAAATGAAGGATCCTCATGCCAATTACCGGGATTTTTGGTCGCAATGTGGGCTTTATTAAGTCCACAGCCACCCAATGACAGCTGCTGTGCGCACCACCAGCTCATTTCACGCACGATTAATTTGAGATCCGAGCTTCGCCCGATTCTCATGTAATTCACGCGCAACGTTCATGAAATGGAATCGACTGCTTTTGTTAATGGCTTGTGCAAAGTTGGATTGACGTCAACCGTCTCAAACTTTTATGTTTGGCTGCAAAGAAATACTCTTTTCTACCTTTGAGCTGGAAACTAATAACGAATTCCGAGGCATTACTTCATATCCGTACAACACGCTAAGGCTAAAAGGTCATTACAAATGCTTTCTTTGGTGAGTCGATGCTCGTAGTGTCTGTTCTCGTCAGCATTTTTGAGGAAGTAAGCGCTGCTACCATGTGTTCCTAGCTGCATGATTAGTTTTGCTGGTGAAGGATGTGTGTAAGATGTTTATTCCAACATTCGACTAGCTTTCATCTTCCCTCCTTCATTCATAGTTCTTCGTACATATACGAATATATAGTGGTGTCCGGAGTACCGTGCAAGCGACTTCACGCTAGATACCGTCCAATTCTTTATTCGGCTGTTTTGTTCGCTATAACATTAATTACTCGTTGTTGCTGTTGAACCGACAACGATGTTAAAATCCAATATTTATTATTCTATTAAGCGTCATGCTCAATCGTGCATAAAGGCCTGTTTTGAATTGAATTTATCTTCTAACTCGCCTTATCCCTAACGTACCTCATGGCAACGATTATTTCAAATTGTCGGTTGCAGGCATTCATGCAAGTTGTGAAAATACACAACGGTTTTAAAAACTAGGGGGAGTAATGTGGTCTAAATGACCTTGCGAATTCACATTTCTATATATGTGAAATGACAGGATGACTTGCAACTTCTACATCATTAACGAGGCAAATCACAATAAAAAGATTTTATTATCAGCATTCAATAGCGTAATTTCATTAAAAATTCTGTGTGAAAGAGGTAGATTATTCATTAGTAATGAGGATCCTTACTGGAGGACTCAAGAATTACTAGCCCTACGAAAATATCAGTTTAACATTTTCAATATTTTCAAGAATTACGTAAAGCTTGACTGTTACATTCTTATCGCGTAACCCAAATTGATTCTCTTCTTATTTTCACGTTTTTAGCGAGAGGCCTTAATAATTCACGAAATAAGAACTAAGATACGCTGCACAAGTGTTCATAGTAATTATGAGGTTCATTTCTTTGTATTTTTTCACTAAATCCATTAATGAAAGAATAACGGCTTTGTGTGCGTCAGTGTAATAAAAGATTTTGTTCGCTGACGCTTTGTCAGCCAGCGTAAGACTAGCAAGCAGCTCAGGTGTTCGCCTCTAAGGAGTCTCAAGTTGGAGGATTAAAATGATTTTGTAGGATCTCTTTGGACACTGATGAGTGAGTTGGTAATTGGTAATGATGGTTACTAAAGTCTTATTGGGGGCCTCTTTCACGCGATAAAAAGTTTTTAATAAAAATTATTATGTTGAGGAGAGTTAAGAACAATAAATCTTGCCTCCAACAACGTAATATTGAACTAAAGCTTATTTTATGCTCACTAATCTATTTTGCTTACAGAAGAGTGAACTAACTGAATATAATCGTGATGTTTTACTTTAGGTATACAGATATGATGGCCATTTTTATGGGTACTCGTTAACAAATCTTATAATTTACGAGTTCAGAAACCCGTAAATTGTCTATGGTATTCATCATCGTTCACACAGTGTTCTCTTATGACTTCAATATTTTTCGAATAAAGAAACAGTTCAGTGCCGAAATATGCGAAATGTTAACGGTATGAAAAACTCCTCAAACCTTTACTAGTCCTGTAAACGATTGTTAATAAGTCGCAGGTTAGAATGAAATCATGTCACATGAAACCATAGTTCGCCTCAATTTTCGCACCTGAATGTCATTCATGACGAACACAAAGACTCTTATGATTACCCCACGACTCCTGATGCTAACATACAGTATGTGCATCAGACGGCTTGGGCTTTGTTATAACAAAGTTGTGAGGTCATCGAACCAAAGGTAGACTTGATGAAGTGTTTCTTAACACGTTGCCTCCGATTGCCTGACTGGTGTAAATCTTCACTTTGTACGCATAGTCACTAGAAGGATCTGAAAAAAAATACAGAACCTAACCTCAGTGGTACACATACGTACCACTTCGGAGTCAACGTGTTGAAGTACAAGAACAGAAGTTCTCTTCTAGAAAGTTTGCCGTCAGCATATTTTAACAAACGTTGATATAATGATGCTAGCTGGGAAATTATTGCGGTAGAGAAAAGATGAATTTTTAAAATGATTTGTCGGTTTGATTAGTTTTAATGGTTTCAATTTTGAAAAATTGTTTGACGCAATCAATGTGGCTTGATAGTATTAAATTCTTTACATTTGACATTAAATACGAACGGGCGTGCCAAATTCATCGAATCAAAATTTGTAATTTTAAATTCTTAAAATTGTAGTTAAATAAATTACTTTGTGCTTTTAATGTACGGGTTACTTCACTTTAAATTTGAACTAAAATATTTTCTTTCTCTTCTTGAAAATGTTCAAGGTACAATTGTAGCGCAGCTTGTTTTTCTAGCAGAAGTTGTGTACAGTCGCTGCTGGATTCTCGTGGACGGCTTTAAAAATAAAGAATTGTTCAGAAATTTCGTGCGAGTGTCAGCCGTTCACGACGTTCTCAGGGCTGATGATTGATCCTTTGATGCTGCCTTACAACTGAGAAGCTGCAAGTACTAAAATTTTAGTTGAGTTATTTCTTGTAAAGCTTCAAATATGAACTCGAGAAGTCGCAAACACTTTATTAATGAAATAAAATTAAGTGAATCAAGTTAACCATGCATATCAGCTTATATCATACATATTAACAGTCTCGTTTTTTCTATAAGTTCACACTCATGCCTACAGTTTCGATACACTTACTTTTTACTCACGTTTCATACTTATCGTTTCTCCATAACCCAAGGTATGCCTGAGCGAACACTGGGATAATGTGCGCAGTTTTCCTTCATGCGTTATTTTGTGTTTAGTTTGTTGTCTTTTGGTTAACAGGCGAGTGAAGGAACATCCTATGTAGGTTACCATAACAGCTCGTTTGCTCTAATTCTCAATTTTGATATAATTTTCCGGAAATGTGTTTAGACTTTACACATGAAATTACGTTTGAACACTGAAAATATCATTGCCTGCCGTGTTTCATTGCACGGTGTACTAATGAATCCTTCAT
This sequence comes from Trinorchestia longiramus, assembly GCA_006783055.1. Lineage (NCBI taxonomy): Eukaryota > Metazoa > Arthropoda > Malacostraca > Amphipoda > Talitridae > Trinorchestia > Trinorchestia longiramus. Next base: position 299,668 of record VCRD01000363.1, read on the forward strand.
TTGGTTATGCTGGTTTATAATGCGTTTGACATTATCTAGCTTTCAGAAAATTCATCAAATTGAAAACAGGATTTTTCTCATCATTAGGCATCGCGTCGAGCAAATCATATTGATTACCGATAGCACTCACCGGAGGAACCTTTCATTTTTGTCGATACATTTGTCGATCGGAATTTTGCTTGTGTGTAATTGGTTTTGGTGTTTTTATTCCCTTGCCGTACAGTGACCTAATGGCCTAGAAAGTGGTTGTGCCATTAGAACGTAAACCTATAATATCCTTCTGGAAATCTTGCCTCTGTTGTCCATGACGTCGTGATTGTGTTGACATCGGAGATGTTCTTTTTATTGCGTTTAAGATTTTCAGCAGTCAAACCTGTGCTTTACGGACTTTTACCGTCAGATTAAAAAAAAGTTTTCATTTCTCTATTCTCATGTCCCAATCATGTGTTTCTTTATTCGTGATCATTAAAAGAAGAAGAATTTCTACGTTCAGCTCTGCTCATATTCTTTTGCATGTGCTTGTACCCATTTGGCTGTACGTGTACCCATTTGGCTGTACGTGTGCCCATTTGGCTGTACGTGTACCCAGTTGGCTGTACGTATCCCATTTGGCTGTTGGTGCCAGATTTTAAATGACATTCTCATCCATGAAGCCTAACAGAGAATCTGCAGTTAAATTATTCTTCAGTGTGGAATGTAGAAGCTATTTTTGAGTGCTTACGTGTCTGTCCTCGTCAGTAGGCCTGGGTAACGCAGTTATCCTCAGGATTGTCTCCAAACCCCAGCCGCACAAGTAAAGAGTATGTTGTTGTTGCAGGAAACTGCTGGAATTTAGGTCTGTATTTCAACCTGCTGTCTATTTTCCCTTCCTAGTTTTGTTTCTTCCTCACCCGCGGCTGTATTGCCATCAATCGGCGGCCGTATTCGTACTTGTGTGTAGGCAATGCTTATATTTTTCGTTTCATTCTAATACTTTTTTTTAGCTTCCTATCACAGTTGGAACTCCTTAAGTCGTACTACGACAACAAAACCTGCAGAACCTAATTTGTATTCACACTTAAATCTTTACCCCGATCGATCACACCGGCTGTCACAGCCCTGCTATGCAACTTGGATCTCTTGCATAGAACTATCTCGGTTTATTTAGATCACCTACTCCAGCCACCCTTCATTTCATGCGTCTGGACATCAGGGACTTGGAAGGGATAAAAAACTGTGAATGACTCTAAAGTCTCCAGTGTTCACAGGCTGATGAAGTTGACACACGACAGTTACGTGTCCCCAATACAAAGTTCGAAAACTTGCAGTCGATCATCTTGTATACTTACCTATAACCTGTATGTACGCATTGACTTAGCGTTTATTATAGATCATGGTAAAATTCTCGGCAGCCAAGTATATGTGTATATTTATTTCTTAAATTTATAAATCTAATGTACGGATGGAAATCATCTGCACAAGATTGTCATAAACTAACGAATCTCAAGAATAAATTAAAAATAAGCGGAAACTAATTAATCTTATAAGTAACTCTCATGCTTTTAAATTTTCCCCAAAGGAAGCTCATAAAGCTCAGATACTTTAAATGCAAATTTTTCTGTCGATAAATACATGATTGCATGTTTAACTAACCGTGTGTTGGCGTGTAAATGAAGCTGCTCAGTCTGAAGTCTCCGTGTGCCGCCGCCGTGTATCCATCACAGCTAAGCTCCTCAGCGGTCGCCGGATGACATGGATGAATCATGTGCTAAATTTCATCCTTTATTGCATTCTCGTTTTTGGCTTAGTTCTATGGTGACTGTTTCGCATTCAAACTTGTAACTCAAGCTGACAAGATAGGAAGAGTTAAAGTAGATGCTGTAGCTGCTCAATCATTACATTATTGTGTTTGGCTTTATAAGGGTGGGATATGTCCTTTGAATTTCTTCACTAGATCAGAATTAATATTGTACTCCACTCATCTTGCATTAAATCGTTGAATTTCCGTGTACCTTTCATTTTTACATTAGTAAATTCGAAAAATGTTATAAAAATATTTAGTTATTACGAGCACACGTGCGTTTGATAAAATACTTGAGAAAACTAAAGGAAGAGGCCAATGAGCGTTTATACATTTAAAAATCGAAATATAATTCTTCACTTGCATTCTTCCCTCGAGCTTGCATGATTTTCTCATTCAAATATTATTCGTGCATAACATTCATCTTGATCGAATTCTATTTTTATAAATTTTCGATTTAAAATTTGTCTTTTATATTTCTTCTGTTACAGCAAGATGCCTTATTTCCAAACGTTGTCATTATTTAACTCGAATGAGTTGCTGCTCTAGGATCTATTGTTTTTATTATTTGTTATTGTTGACATCGTTGATATTTTTAATATTTTTCATGTCTAATTCATAGTCTAATGTAAACACTTCGAGCTCAATTATGGCGGAAGATCTGAAGCTTAAAATTTACAGTTAAATTTTAAACAAACTTCATTGCAATTTCATGGATCATCAACACACACTGAACGGTCGACCAAAAAATTAGAAATGATAACTTAGTGTTTGAATGAATCATATTTGCGAATTTATGATTCTAGCCTTACTGCTGAAACTTCAAATCATAATGTTGTGCTTTATGCAAATTCTTCCGAAATGATCTCTTTATTAAAGTCTAAGATGTGGGTTGTAATTTGCAATTCTAGGCTGTGCCTGAAGGGAATAATCGTTTGCATCACTATTATATCACCTACTATGCGTAGAACATGTACCAAGTAAGTATTTATCACCAGCTTGGTCGACTGGTGAGCGAATCTGCTTGCGAGCGGGAAGACCCGGGTTCGAATCCCGCTGCCGACATGGTTGACGCGGCTAGAAATACGGCATGGGACTTGGGTAAAACAACTGAATAATTATCGAAGTAATTATTCGACCCAAGAATGGGCCCGAAGGTTCGTTCCTATAGCCTCATTCTATTCTATTTACAATAGCGTCAGCACTAGCCGTAAGATGTTAGCGTTCAGATTTTAAAACCTGATTCGTTGTGCTGGGAATTTATACTGCACTCGGTGATGTATCGGAATAAAGTTGATTCATTTCTTCATTTTTTTAAAGTCTTACAGAAAGTGACTACTGTTAAGTTTCAGTATAAAACTCTTTAATATATTTATATATCCTACCATAAAACTTACCAATTTTTTTCCAGATGTATAATAGTTTTTCAATTATAAACTGTGCGTGAAGATGTTTCTTAGATGAGGAAGATGGCCGCTTTTGGGAATATTTGTGTCGAAATTTTCTGTTTTACCGGCCTTGTGTGCCCTCCATTTATACAAACGAGCGTTGCATGCAGTCAACAGAAATTTTACATCTGCTATGTCCTTGTTCAAGAGTCTTCACCTGGTGCATCCTACCCTCGAGAGGAATGATGTTTCAATTGTAGAAATTGCGGTCGTGTTGTCAAAAAATGTTTTGTAGCTAAACTGCAGTTGCTCCACCACCATTTAGTGTGTATCATTTTCTTTCAGATAAAAGTTCTACTCTATAATAATCAAACAGTGGGACAGTTTAAACGATATTTTCTAATAAGTACGCTTACTTCCGTGTCGTACAAATTTTCTGAACAAAATGAGGCATTTCATAGTTGAAATGTCATTGATAGATGTTGTGTAAAGCAGCTTTACAGGCTCTGACCTCACTTTTACGAAGAAATTTGAAGGGAACTGGCAAGTACAGCGAGTACAAAGAATAAATTCACTTGAAAAGAAAATTCTATCAGTAGAAATCTTGATTTTCATTCATGTGCCTACGTGCGCGTTTACAGAATAAAAGTATGTTGCTGCTAAATCCTGTACACTCGTGAGCTCATTGAACACAAAGTAATCCTGATTACCTGAGCTTAAGACAACAGCATTACGTGCAGTGCCTCTGCGCTGGAGCATTATGAAAATGAGATCAAATCCTCCTTTTCAATCCTATCTCCCTTTTATGAATTATTTGAAATGAAAGCCATCATTTCTAGACTTTTGAGTGAAAATAATTGTTTTGTCTAATTCGCTTTGTTATATGTAGATGAAAAAAAATGAACTAACTACAGTCTGTATTCTCAGTCTCATATTTTCCCTGACGAGCAAAATGCTAACCAAATTCCCGTTTTACGAATGGAAAATCTGCAGTAAATTTGCTCTTTCTATTTAGTCAAGGAAATTCTCCAGCTATCAAACTCGTTTTCTTTCGATGATGACAAAAACTTGTAGTCTGTGGCGCCATTATTTCGGCTGCACATGAGCACGCTGAAGTCAATGGAGTTCGAAAAGATCTTTAGGAGTGAATCACAGTTTGCTGAAGTGACTTCAGTGGCTCATTTGATGCAATGTACGAGGCTCATTGATGTGCCCAATGGCCTCGCAATGCATCAAATTTGCATAATTGATGCCGTCCAATAGTACCTCATTAAATTGCCGTCTCTTCATGCAGGGCAACTGATGTTCAAATCTTGACATGCAAATGATATCGCTTATGAAGGACTAGCAACGTCGATATCCTTAGTGATCGAACAGATCACATTGATTGCTCTACGTTACTGTTGTTGATTATGAACCTCCCACGAGGTGCGCTCTTCCAGGGTACTAAATGTCTGTTCTCATCAACGTGCATCAGAGAATTACTTTCCCTCAGGGTAACCTCCTTAGCTGCTACACTTGCGGCAGACGTATCAAAGTAATTTGCAAGAGAGTGTTGTACATATGAAGTTTTTTCTTTATTCTAATACTTTCCATACTTCTTCGTCCATGTTGCTTGATTTGCCAAGTTTTACGACGTCACATTCTGAAGGCAAACAAACCAGGGCACAAGTGTGCTCAAATTGTGGTGCTGGCAGCACGTTCATTGCTCCAGCAAATTGTTCAATCCACGCGACAGTAAAGCGCTGCCTCTTATTTTAATTTGCTCATTTAGCTGGCCAGGTTTCGAGGAATGTGTCCTCTGATATGTCTTTGGAATCGATGTTTGTGGACTTGTTTTGTGTGTATTGCCTTGTCGATGCTGCGGAGTACGCAGCCATCATATCTGTACGCTTTCTCTAATAATGTAACTGTGGTGCTTTAAAGTACCGTATCATTGTATTAAAAAGTTATCGATTTCTGTTTGCTATACCTGATAAATTACATCAGTTAACGTATTTTTTATATTCTTAAGATTTCTGTTCTGTTTCTGAGTATTAAGTTTTTCATGATTATAAAATGTCCACTGTATTTTTATGAGAAATATTTAACCATGCGTTTCGTACTGATCATATGGACATAAGCTTAAAAATGTAAACTTCTTCTACAGAAACTTCTAATTCAACAATGCTTCATTAGATTTGCAATGTAAATGAAGTCGTGCCCGCAGCTGGTCTTGATTTCTTTCCTGAGAGGTTTCCTCTATTTATTATGTGGCTGCTTCATTCTTTTGCCTGAAACAGCGTTACTTTCCTCAGACTGTCATGCGAAAACGCCTACTTTCACCATTGTACTGATGTAAAGTTCTTCTTTTTCTCGCTACATTGAGTACATCTGAACACCGGTGTGAAATCGTCGAAATTTTAGTTTTTATTACAATAATATCATAATTACTTGACTTCACTGGAATTAGTCGCAGTTGCGCTCATTCATTTGTAGTGTTTTGCCCGTAAGAATTTCTTATAAAAACTCGCTTGTTTTTAAGTCTTAACCTGTTCCAGACGGCGCGTTGGAACGGTTCATATAATTGACTTTCAAGTAGAGAACCTGTCGATTGTAACTCCGATGTTGCTATTCATTAATTCTCTTCTGCTGCACAATACTTGCTCGACATTGAAAGGCAACAGCCCTTCGACTTGTGCTGTTTCCTACAAAAAAATCCGACATAACCTCAGTTCAAACTTAAAATTATTTTCTTATTGGCCACCCGTGGACCCAGCAAGAAAATCATCCACCTTCGAATAATGAAATCAATTTTCCTTTCTAAAGGCATTGTTTTTCTCTGGCGCGTGGTCGCAGAGAGCTTTCGATTTTATATGGAGCGTACCTCGGTGACGGATATTGCCTCCAAGTCTTGCGTGGCTCGCTTTAATTATCAGTACGTTAGCACGCTCATTAAATCATGCTTATCTAATTTATAAGACCTTCATGGATGCTAGGTGAGCGCGATTGGCTGCCGCTGCCTGCTTGCTGCTCCCGATGAGATCTGTGCGTCTTGATTTTGTTCATCAAAAGTTGAATTCATTGCCCCTGGTGCGTTCGATCCTGTACGTAAATCGTTTCTGGCATGCTGCTCCAGCGCTACAACTTTCATGTATAAAATTTGAGTCCACAAGGTGATTTTCATCTGCCTTAGTAATAAACAATTTCTCGGTTCATCCCTAATAAAGGGTTAGCATGATATCTTAATTAAAGCGACAATTTTGCCTCATTTTTAGGATTTATAAGATTTTCCGAAAGAATATCGCGTTAATATGGTGACGTTAATTCGAAACACGACCTCATCACCAGCTTTTTTCTACAGAATGTAAGTATTGGCTTGCGCCGCCGTCTTCTTTACAGTAAATTCAGTATTGTTTTTTTCACACAAAATACGTGTACTGCTACAGATTCAACGTAAGCAAATGCTCATTAATTACAGTAATTGTGCGTTATTTTTCTCACTTTTTAAAGCGAAAAACGTTCACGAGAAACTGACACATTTCAGTGTACATCCCAGCGTAGTAGCTCATGTGTGCTGCCGTTTGGTGAGGCTGTAGTATAGGTCCAGTTGTCTTCTTTAAATAATACCAGCGCTGTAATTCTAATTAAGTAGTAACGTACCGAAGTCTCGATGAATATTTTTAATGTCCTTTACTGGTGTTTTATTTTTTATTATTAAAGCTTCGCTTCTTAATGTATTTGGGTATCACAAAAGAAACTGAAACCAATTCCTTGGCATAAAATTCCAGTAAATTTGTTTACTTTCCCGTTTATCTGCTAAATTCAATTATAGTGAAGCAGCAAAACGTATTGAAATTTCAAAAAGTAAAATTAAATTTCCGCTAGTAAACTGTTACTGCATGGTTTTTAAATGCAATTTGGAAAGAGTGACATTAATGTGTTACTACTGAGAGCTGGATATTTCAATCTTATTTATATTTTTTAGGCTTTTGGAAGACCTTGTATAGGTGCATTATAAAAATGCGCCTCCACGTTTGCATTCGTAACCTTCCTTGTCACTGCCTGAGGCTGAGCATCGTGGGGACTATGCAATCCTCATAGACTAAACAGCTTCAACTAAACTTGTCGTACATGATCTGTTGCAGGTCATAGAGAACATACCCGTCCCTCCCTTTTTTCATGTGGAATATCAAAGCTAGAATTTTTACTTGAAATTGCACAAATGTTATGAGCTTCATGATTAGTAAATAATACGCTTCTCTGTACGTTACTATTACGTATGCTATCTTCACTCATGAATGTTATTTTCTTCCTTTTATTGGATAATTTCTCTGGAATCAGAAAGAGACGCGATATCCAAGCGAGCGTCTCGGACGATGCTCCTGCTTCTGCTCAAACTTTTGTGTGATCATATCGGTGATAAGGTTTTATATACCATCCGAAATGTGAACATTTATGCAAATATACTCTCCCCGGCTGGGGAAAATATGTGTATCTAAGTTCTACTCTGTAATTGAGAAATGTACTAAACGTGCTGTGCAAGAAGTTGCATAAAAAGTTGAAATCGGTGCAGTTTGATGCGTGTAGGCTGCTAGGAAGACGGACGAACGAAGTCTCATCTGCACGCTGCGTGGTGTCTCACTTTCTCCGAGACAGCACTTATTTACCGAGTAAAAAATTACAGCCATTGAAAACTTGAAACAATGGAGGGCGTAAAACCGTTGTCAGGAGTTCATGTTTTTGAGCCCAGTTAATCGGTGGCTTAACACGTTAAGTGCGAAGTGACCCACCGGTGGTCACTCAGGTTAGGTTCTGTAATTTTTTCAAAGCTTTCTATTGACTGTATGTACAAAGTAAAGATTTGCACCGGCTAGGCAATCGCACTTAACGTGTTAAAAACTAATCTGTCCGACGTGATAAGTCTAAAAATGGAGTATGGCTGTTTGTAAGGAGACTGTTGCCTGTCCTACAGTGCTAGGCTTTGACTAAAGTAGTCTGTAGGCCTGCCTGCTGTGTAGTAATATTGCAGGTATGTATGTCTGCATGTGTCGCTGCAGCGAGCAATCGGAAATCCTAGAAATCTGCTAAGATATCCTTGCTTTATGCTACATGTCACAGAATGCCAGATATCAATACTGTAAAGTACATTGTAGACTACTGCAGACCAGCCTACAACGTGGTACTGTGGATGTCTATAAATATCACCCTGCTCTGTGAGAGTGGTAGGTTGGTTGCAAACCTATACTTAAAGCCGTTGACCATTAATCTCGCAAAAGACCTGCACGAAGTTTTGATGCCTACATCTGCCGCACCAGTGTGCACTTGGATGCACTTTAATATGTGATGTTGTGGACTATCATTTCCAGGCAGTCACCTCTCAGGTTAGTTAAGTAATTTAGTATAAAATAAATAAGTAACCAATAATTTGTTGCAGAGCTTTGAAAAACTGGCTGGTTGAACAATTTTGCATTTTTCTACTGGAACTTCTAATGTTATTTGTTGATAATCGTAGTTTTGAAATTAAAATGCCTCTGAAGCCAAGTTATTCATTTTAATTTTATTGAACCTTTTCTTGAATCAGAAAATTCTCATGAGCAAACAATATTTTTTATCCATTTATTCTTGGTTACGAGGCATAAACGAAATACAAACGACGAATCTTTGCTATATTTTTCTCGGAGTTGAAGAAAGGCAGCTTTTACATGACGTTTTGCAGTGGCCTGAGTAGCGGCATCAGCCAAATTCAGGTTTTTTCATACAAGTAAGAAACTCAAAACTACGCTTCGAGCCCTCTCCTCTATGTTCAGTTGTTATCCTCATCTCAGTAATAAGAAAACACAGCACTTAACAATTGCAAGCTCTTATCTCTTATCAGAGAAACGCACACAGCGCAAAGTTCACAGCAACAACACAAGTAAGGAGGCACTTCCAGCCTCTCCTGTCGTCTGCAACAGCCCAAAGGATCCGAGAAAAAATCCTATCGATAAGTTATCTGAGGTTCCAGTATGAGTTCCCTTTCATTTAGACGACACCCTGCACAGCATGTCCTGCAGCCTGTACAGCTGCACAGCATGTCCTGCAGCCTGTACAGCCGCACAGCATGACCTGCATCCCGCACAGCTGCACAGCATGTCCTGTAGCCTGTACAGCTGCACAGCATGTCCTGTAGCCTGTACAGCTGCACAGCATGTCCTGTAGCCTGTACAGCTGCACAGCATGTCCTGTAGCCTGTACAGCTGCACAGCATGTCCTGTAGCCTGTACAGCTGCAC
>VCRD01000364.1:39864-91279 GCA_006783055.1 Trinorchestia longiramus
CCTTCAAAATTATGTTCTGTCTGAAAAGAAGTTACAAAATATTAATGAGCACACATTAATTGTTATGCATGCCAAGGTTCATCGAAAATAAACTAAAAAAGTTGTGTTGAAATTACTTTTCAAACCCCAGACCTTCGAGCGGCCATTATTTTTGTAACAACCTAATAACCATTGAAACTAGGGAATAGATACCATTGGCAGTAGTCTGTGCAACTGAAAAATGGTTAAAGAGGAATTTTGACACATGAATTGGGCAAACTGAGCCCAAGTATAATAATTATTTACCCCTAGTTGATTCAATGAGAACATATGAATTTAATTAGAGATTAGGAAACTTGGACAACAGTAACCAATTAGATCAGTATCTCAATCAAATTACTTGGATTGAAATACAATTTATAAAACAAAAGTGAAAAAATCTGAACAAAATTCCACACACATGCTTTTGAATGACAATACACAGCTAAACAACTTAAAATGAAAAAGTCCTACAATTCTAAATTAGACATTTCTAAAAGTGGAAGCCATTTAAATCTAAAATTTCACACCCTGTAAAACACAATGTACTTGTTCACTGGACACACAGATGAAGATCACTGGCTGGACTCACCACATGTCCTGCTAAATGAGTTGGCTGGACTCACCACTTGTCCTGCTAAATGAGTTGGCTGCACTCACCACTTGTCCTGCTAAATGAGTTGGCTGCACTCACCACTTGTCCTGCTAAATGAGTTGGCTGCACTCACCACTTGTTTTGCTAAATGACTTGGCTGGACTCACCACTTGTCCTGCTAAATGAGTTGGCTGGACTCACCACTTGTCCTGCTAAATGAGTTGGCTGCACTCACCACTTGTCCTGCTAAATGAGATTTCTGGTAGTGTTGTATGAGAGATGCAGTGTCAGGGAACACACCATTGCAGTGACTACACTTCAGCATGCTCACAACTTCAAATAAACACAGATCAGGAGGCAATACACCCTTTTCACAGTCTTTTTCTACATTGGGATTAGCACATTTATCAGTGTTTGTTCTTTTGACTGTAGCAATTTCCTTATGAAGAAATTCAAGGCCCTTTCTCTTGATAGAATTTTCCTCTGAAGCATGTTGTAGGCTTGATAAAGTAAGATCAGGCTGAATATCAGAAGAATTGCTCACATGAAATGCTGAGCTGCAGCTGGTGGGTGAAGAATTTACTGGCATATCACTGAAAACTTCACAATTATTTCCAATATGAATAGTAAAGAAGCTCTTATCACTGGTGCTTTTCATTTTAATGGAAGATGAATTGGCAGATTTCAAGCAACTCTTGGTCTCATTACTGACATTTGAGGATTCTCTCAAAACAGATGAACCAGATATCTGATTGTTATTCAAACTAGAAGGCACAAGGAGTCCTTTATCATATCCAGTCTGGAAATCAGAATTACCCAAGTAAGAATTTCCAACTGTGCTTTTAGTTAATGCTTGAGTCATGTTGGAATAGTTGAAGCTTGGATTTGTGCAGACAAATGAAGAGCAAGTGTCATCAACAATGTTGGAAATGCAGGCACCAGTGGTGGATTCAGTGTCAGTATCAGACAATCCTGGTGTTGTTGGTTTTGGAAGGTTCTTGAAAAAGTCTTCTGCAATGGGAGTGGCTGGGAAGGAAGGGAAAGGTTCACTCATGAATGAACCATTAAGAGATACTTCTGAGTTCATGGTTTTTGTTAGTGAATATAATGAATAAAATTCCAGAAGTTGCAGTGATGAGGCAATGTGCCAGTTAACAAACAACTTGACGAAGATACAACACGTGTGGTAAATGAAAACCCTTGAGATGCACTAGGAGCAGATCGACCAGCACCTCGAGTGTTTCAATATCACCAAGCTCTTAACAGGATATATTTAGCAATGAGATTTGACAAACATTTTGAAAAAACTGAAAAAGTTTCACAACATCCTTAGAAAGCATCTACTTCAAGTCATGTGTAGAAAGAATGCAGCATCTGAAATAAAAATTACTCAAACTCATATCAATAAACTCACAAAATACTTATAAAGAGCAGAAATTATGATCAATCTGAACACTGCACAAATTGTTATCTTCAACATGATGAACATCCTTCCTATGCTACACATCCTTTCAATGCTAAACATTCTTCCCATGTTAACATTTTTCTCATGATGAACATCCCTCTCATGTTGAACATCCTTCACATACTGAAAATCCTTCACATGCTGAAAATCCTTCACTGACTGAATATCCATCACAGACTGAATATCCATCACAGACTGAATATCCATCACAGACTGAATATCCATCACAGACTGAATATCCATCACAGACTGAATATCCATCACAGACTGAATATCCATCACAGACTGAATATCCATCACAGACTGAATATCCATCACAGACTGAATATCCATCACAGGCTGAATATCCTTCACAGACTGAATATCCTTCACTCACTGAATATCCTTCACTCACTGAATATCCTTCACTCACTGAATATCCTTCACATACTAAATATCCTTCACTAACTAAACATCTTTTACAGACTGTATCATTTACAGGCTAAATATCCTTTATATGCTGACCATCCTGGAAAGACTATACTGATTTCACAAAACAATCATTTAAAGATACATATATTGGCAGCAGTAAAGCTACATTTAGTCAATTTCTATTTCAATTAAACTGAAACAAGTTAAATTATGGGATACATTACGACTGAACCTAGAAAATTACACTAGCCAACATTTGGCTGAAATGAATTAGGTTCTACAGTGCACTCCAGACTGCAAGTCTGGGGGAGTATTACCTATAGCCAGTCTGCAGGCTATACCCAGGTTTTTGCTAGTTATCTGAACACATTAATAAAAGAATATTACAGAAAGTTATTACTTACTAGGTTGCTTTGTAATACATCGTAAGCAGCACATAAAATAAAAAATACAGCTCTAATTGCAATTAATGTCTATTTTTAAGCATAAACTACCAGTGACATCCAGTAGCAAGCAGAAGCCGACACATAAGAAAGCATCAGTTCTCGCTGCATTCAAATTCACATTTTCTATTTCAGGTTAATGTTTGTAAACAAATGTTACGTCACTGCAAGACCAAAGGAGTGTTGCAAGTTTGAGTAGCTGCCAAAGTTACGGTTGAGGTGTGCGTAATGCTAATATCAAATTTTAACATTAGAACCAAGTTTATTGGTAGAGGCACTAATATGTGCTATCTGTATTAAATTTTTTCCCAACTTCAATTAAAGGATGATCATTAGTAGAATTAAGTGATATGAGATCTGTTTTAATTATTGTCTTTTAATTAGAATTTAAAGGTATGAGTATATGATACTCTTATTTAGATTTCATTCGCATGTTGACTGATAGGTCAAGAATAATATGGTATAAAAATTAAACTTTCAGTGGATCTTCTTTTGTTCATATTATTTGATTTTTAATTAACCACTACGGTATGGAAAAATGAACAGACTTTTAAAACAAAACGCCAATCATTGTTTCAGCACTCTAAGTACCCTTGAAAAATTCATAACGCACGAGTTATATCCGCAACATCTCAAGTCATTCCTTATCAAGCGTTTCTAATAACACGTTTGCTGATTATCACAAAGGTTTTGAATAGTTAAATATTTTATCACGTTCATGTGCTTTAAGATCACTACAAACTTCTTATTAGAGGAGTAAAGTAGGCAACAGATAAAGACTTATTGCGTGTGACAGCTCTAGGTAAATTGGCATTTTGCTAATTTTGGGCCGAGATTAGGAGATCTCTTAGACACTTATTCGTATTTCACAAAAAAATAAACCGATCAGATTCTCAGGGTCACTGTGGCTGCATTGTAAGAAGCTTGTGATGCACAAATCCCTAATTCGAGTCTCCACTGAGCACTCAAATTTTTCCTGCTTATGATACAAGACCACCAGGCAGACTATATCTGCAGTATACAGTTAATCTAGCATTGTTAAGAGCTTCTACCTCAAGCTGCAAAACATAGCAACGCAAACATTCGCTGTGCGTATCATCACTAGTCTTTTGATGTTAGCATTTAAAATTTAAAACTCCATGACAATACATGTACCGTATAGTACATCAAACATTTAGTTTTTTTTTACATGAAACGGGTTGGGAGCGCTTCTGTCTAACTTGTAATCCTCGTATACGGCATTGATGCTAACCATTGGGTTGTATCATTTGCATACAAACATGGATTTGAAATCGTTTAATATTATATCATCCGTTTCTAACGAACGGGCATTAATTTTTATTTCGTTTTTGATTTAATTCTTCCATTTTTTCGTATGTTATTTACTTTGTGATTGCAAATATTCGATTCGTTTTACAATAAAGTAACCAAAATGCAACCGAGTTGTTTTGAATATAATTGCGGTAGTATGACACGAGCAAACATGTCTACTGAAGATAGTTTTAGTTATCATACTGTACGGATCATAACTGAAACTTATTCTATTTAACAGGACACATTTGTTAGGGATCCTACTGTATTTCTATTTTTGTTTTGTTCTACACAGCCAACCGCTGCCGACAGAGGAATTAAGCGTAAAGACTCCGCAACTCGGAGACCACAATGAAACAGTGTGCTCATGGAATGGCTCTTGATTAGATGTACGATGCATTAGCATCGTTAGGTTTCATAAAATAGTTGACAATGAAGTAAATGGATTCAGAATCAGCAATTCTCTCCGCCATAGAGCCAATATGAACATAGCTCAACCACATTAAAAAGACATGCGGCCAAACGCCGCAATTAATTTCAAAAGCTTATCGTTACAATCTGGCACGCTATGGATCAGTTGTCAACTCCAGTTCATAGCATCTCTAGTATTTTTATGAAAAATTTCAAGTATTCAGATGCAGCGAAATTATTATACCATTGAGTAACCTTGTAGTTCATTTTCATATTCTTGAGACTACTTTAACCCGCTTCCCTCAAACAGAGAATTTGTCTCGAAAACCAAAACTTGTTCTACCTAATAAATTGATATTAAACTAACATGAGACTCCTAAAGAATAATTATTTTGTTTTTGTGTAGCCACCGTGGTCGAGTGGTCTGCGGCCTGTGTTAGGTATCAGGTCTCTGCTTCGGGCAGACAGACCGCGGGTTCGAAACCCGGCCATGAATACGAACTGTTTCTCGTTTCGCGCAGCGAGCTCGCACTTATCGGTAAGCCCTCAACTCCCCGCCCATGGACACATCCCAGGATCGTCGCATGGAGCTCACCATCACCCTTACTCTAAGAATGTTAACCTTAAGAATTTGAAAAACCAATGTACTAATGTCTATGTACTGTGTACTTGATTGGAAATAAAGTTGTTTGTTTGTTTTTGTTTGTTCAAACCATACGTAAACGAGCGCACCTATTCATCAGCCACCATTTTCGTCACAGTCTCATATGGTAAGATATTAAAAATTATACCGTCTTTGCCTGTGGTAGAAATCAGACTACTGTAAGTAATGGTGCTTGATCACTAGTTTTAGCATTATTTGCTAGTATCGCACCACTATGTAGTACCTAAAGGAACAAATGATTCAAATGCTTGGATAATTATTTCAGGAGCAGCCATTTAATTGATCATGTATAGGGGACTTTAAAAAAAAAACTGGCGTGATTTCATACGTACAAAATTAAGCTCGAACTCTGAAATACTACGCAAATAGAAAGCAGGTTTGTCACTGATCACCATCAGCAATGATGCAAAGAAAGCGCTGGAATTGCTTCAAATTGACAAAATGTCATTGGTGTTCATTATTCATTCAATACATCGAGAAATTTGTGTTGGGTGGAGTGACCGGATGGAGGTGGAGCACGGCATATCCTGTAGTCCCGTGAGCATTAAAAAATCAGCATTCCTTTTGCAGTACTTCAAAAAGAACTAATGGAAATATATATACTTAATTTGTCATGGCAGAGAATAAGGCTTAACAATTTTGACAAGAGCATGATTCAGTAAAAGTCTTTTCAAAAATAGGATGTCAGGAGATAAACTGTACAAGGCATATCAAAATTGTTGGGTGACAACAAAACAATATTGATCAAAGTTTGAAAACAGATAACATGGCTTTGAAATAATTTTAAACCATTTTATACCACAACATAAAAAGTGCTGTAGAATTTAATTGCAACCAACCACATGACTCTCACATGGAATAATTGCAATGAAATTAGAGTTTCAATAATTATCGTGTCAAGCGTTTCAGAAAAAAAAAATCTTAAAACTTAGCGTCCAGTGGATGAGACAACCACACAAGTATTGTTCTTACTTTATCTAGGAAAAGGAGTCTCTGAACCTGCACCACTGAGCTGAAGTAGAACATGTGGTAGGTACACAAAGATAGTTTGTAATACCACTGAACCTCCTCTCTCCTTTCGAAAAGAATGAGTTTTAATTTCACAAATGTTATCAATACGTAACTAACATTCCTAACGGTCAAATTTTCGTTCTCATACTCGTATATAGGTGATTCTCATTGTTCAACATATACTGCTTAAATTAAACACAAATTAAACCATGAAGACAATATTATACGATATTGTAGGAACATTTTGATATGATCTTCAAGGGTTTTCAACGAATGCTTTGTTGCCGGTGATGAATGAAGACGATACAGTGTTCCTTTCTGAGGAAATCGTTTTGGTTGTGTCGAGCGTTTTCTTTTCGAAATTACATGTTAAATTCCGTATCATGTATATATTATGACTATATGACTATTCTTCTCTAGTAAATATTGTATTAACATAAATCAATGGAAAGTTAAGTTCTGAATCATTAGACCATTGACCTAGCTTCTCTAATCACGCCATTATTATACAAGTATAAAGATGTTATAAATACTTGAATTCAGTCCGAGCCTGGGCTGCAACTTAACTGTCCGTTTCTAAATAGAGTTTGTGAACTAAGTGAACTAACTATTGCGCAATTGAAAGTTTCTTCTTTTTACCCTTTTTTTGAGCTTTCTTGAGCATCTTCTTTATTTTGTAGTGCTGCCAAGCCCGCTGTATGGTACGGGCAGAGCGCTCGCGACAAAACTCGGCCTGTGGAAGCAGTCAAACGGATGTGGTTAGTGTGTCATGAAATATATATCTGCAGAACACACATCCCCTTACAGATGATGTTTGTGTCTACTTGGTTATATGTACCTGAAAAATATACTCTCACTTAAGGTATGGTTATTATAAAATGAACATTTGTATTTTGTTTTCAAAAAACTGAACTGTACAGGCGATAGTTGGAAAAATGATCAATCTGCTTGTCACTAGCTTTGAAGACCCTATTATATAATGACCCTATTAATAAATGAATACAATATTAACAATGAAAACAATACATACATATGCTAAACAATGAGGTAATGCCCATGATTTATAATCATCTTTTGAAACAGCAACACTATGCAATTAAAACGTAATCTTTCTCCAGTTTAGTTCTCCGTCAGCCACAATTTTTTTTCTCATACTCGGCCACACAACTCGTTAAAATTGTCAAGCATGAGTGAAATTAAGTGTTTTAAATTGATTATTGAATTCAAAAAATAAAATATAGTTTGTACGAATTTTCGAAATGACTGATTTCTTATTCATGATGGAAAGAATACAGAAAATCCAATTTCCCACGACTACTTAAATTTGCTCTTTTTCTAAGTTCAGCGCTTGTAATTTCATAACCTCAGACGTGCAGTTTAAAAGCTTTGAACTATTCATTCATATGATTGTTAGATTTACAAAAGAACAGCCACATCATGTCGTAATAATGTAAAACCCATGCATACCTGAATAGCAAGCATCCGTTTTTCTTCCTCCTGGCGATGTAGCTCAGCGATGGCATCATGCTTCTTTTTTATGACTGCTAATTCTTCCTGATGGGACATTAGTCGAATTATGCGTTCAGAATTCAAATGAACATTTAGCACTGCAGTGAGCTCTCGCAGGAAAAATGTAGAAGAAGCTGGTCACTTGAAGTAAAAGAATTCGAGGTTCCTGTACTGAAGGTCCTCGGTCTAGACAACATCGCCTGTCTCATACAACTCAATTTCAACTCTAGATTAATTTAAATTGTAGTATATTTCCATGAATAATTGTAGGCATTATTATAAGCAACAGAAATAATTGTTCATTGCTCCTCATAACCTGTCATTTGCATGAAATTATGACACTTCAAATACTTTTAGGCATATTTGTTCGCCAAAATTGTTTGATCATCCATTCTCAAAGAATTTCTTTACGTCTAAACTGGCTGTAAATATTGAATGCAATCATATGCATGACAAAAAATCATACATATGATTAAATAATAAATGTACATGATAAACAGATAAAAAGAAGAAAACATCGTTGGCATAGCATGTGTTTAGGTGAATAATTTTTACCAGACAATGGACGATGCGCTACATCCAATTGTCTTTCCTACATAATTCTAGCCCTTAAATTTAGATGTAGAAACCTTATTTCAATTAGTGGTAGCGAGGCACTAACAACAGATGCTTTTAAAAATTTCTCATGGTTAGAATTATTTTTTTTAAAAGAAATTAGCAATAGTGTTAAAATTTAGAAACATTGGTGTCCCATGCACTTCAATTTTAATGAGCCGTAGTCATTTATATGAATTCGTCCAAGCTGAAAATATCTATTATTTAAAATGATTTTATACTTATGAGGCCTGAGCGTAATTTTACTTTTTTCGCACTCTTCTTCCTTCAAACCTTTTCCCCTTCTACTTATCTCTTCCTATTCCGAACACTTATACTGCTTTTCCGTCCTGTTTTTTCCTTTTACTTCTCTGTTCTTCTTTCATTTCTGTAGTGTAAGGGTGCAAAATTTCACCCTCAGAACATCTTGAAGATATATTTTTATTCTTTTTATAAGATCGAAAGACGAAGGTTACAGTACGTAGAGTTAAAAAACATGTCGAAAGACAGCTCGATCTGAGGTAGTACTACGAGAGCTTGGCATAAGTATAAATTTTATTCATTGCATGACGGAAAATTTTTTAAAATATTTAATAAGTAGATGACCTTTATTATTATTAGAAATGATCTATTAATCCATAAGTTTAAATGTAACACACAAGCCATCCACCTTCTAAAATCGAACAATTTTACAATGAGTAATTTTAGATCATGAGATAACATTCAGTTCTTAATCCATATTTATAATTAAAGTCCAAAATATTCTAATGATAATTATCGAAAACTCAGAGGAAAGAAGAACTACAAAACAAGAGACAAGTATCACAGTACGTGTAGAATAACAGCTTCGTGTACAGGCTAAGTAACAATGATATTTTAACAGTTCAAGAACGATATTACACAAACATTAGAATTTTTTCTACTGGATTTATAAGAAAGCATTCGCATTACCTGTTGCAAGCGCACCCTCTCTTTAGCTCGCGCTTGCTGAGCGACGAGGTGGTCGCGAGCTGCTTGTAGTGCAGTCATGTTAGTGTCATACTCAGTTATGACTTGAAGTACCCTTCCCTCCATCTCCTGTCTGCGATGGACAAAGGTAAATGAAGTAATGTGTGAAGCATCCAAGTGACGGGTTTTGTACACACCTTGAAACTCCCTTGTGTTGGTTTTTCAACCAAGGAAAGCAGAAAAATAAATTTAATTGGAATGCAATACAACATAGAACAAGATATGGCAATAGCAACCAGCTGTTTGGTCCATTTTTGGGTTGCTACCGAAGTCCATGCTGCGTAAACGTAAGGCATCAATCATGAACGGACACCTTAATCACGCACAGGCACCTCACTCACGTACACGCACCTCAATCCTACACAGGCCCAAGAGTATAAAAAGATAGAAATAGGAGGCGTGACATTCATACTCTCAGTCATATACTTTATGTAATAATTACCTCAATCACATTACATAATTATTAGATGACTATATACACAATGGTCATGACTCAAAATACACATAAATATGATTTGTGATAGTCAATAATTATACAACTCGCAAGAAACAATTAGCACATGACTTGCGAAACACGACTTCTACATGTCCCTTGGGAAACAATACTTTTATGCCTCGCGGTACACATCAATATAACTTTGCTGTACACATAAATATGACTCCTGGTACGTATTAATTACAAGACTCGAGATACTAAACTCGCAAACAAAATTAAATGAAAGTACTGTCACTCAAACGACATACAAATACAAGTATACACTATGTGTTTACACATCACTGGATTATTGCATAACAACTCCATTTCTCTGACTAGTCCTACCGCTTTTGTCTCATCTTGGCCTCGGCAAGCCTGTGTTTCTTCTCCAGTTCAGCCTGCTGAGCCGTGGCCTGGGACAGCGTCTCCTCCAGCTGCTGCAGGCGTCTTCTGCTCTGTTGACGGGCTTCAGTTTGCTGCTCAGCTGCCGCCTTCCTGCTCATCATCTCTCCGTGCTCACAGAGTTTAATGCAACACGACATCATGTGTAATGCACAATGATCGTCTGAATAACGGGATAATTAGAATAACAGCAGCTGTGCGATCGTCCTACCACTACGTCCATCTGCCGCAACTAGCATGCAGCGTGGCATACAAGTGGTAGGGCCGGTACGCTTGAAGCTGCAACAAATAGGTACGTCACAAAATTGACTTGTGTTAAACAACTTTGTAGAACAAGTCGATTAGGTTTTTGAGACTTGGTACTTAGTTGCTACAACAGCGTGTTAGCAGAGATTACCTCAACAATGTTATATACTGATTGAAAACATTTTGAGTATGAAGAAGCCATAATCTAGTTACACAATTAAAAAAGTTCTCTAGTAAGCTTTTTTTCATTTTTTCTATAAGTTTTTTCTGGGTAACAATTTACAGTGGACTAACTCTTTCTTTTCATACCACGCCTTTTGCCCTACTTACATATGTACATCAACCAGCTAAAGATGTTAGTTAACAGAACACTGGTTGTCTTTATATACCTAGTTAGTGAGCAACAAGTCAGAGCTCGAGAGAGGTAATATCCTGCACTTAGGAGAAATGTGCATTAATAGATCAATATTATAACAGTTAAAATAATATATAAAAAAAAGATAGGGAATAGATTTTATGCCTCACCCAAGGTACAAACAATGTAAATGACTCGTAGAACACATGGATAATGTAGTAATGTACACAGTAATGTGTGTTGTTTTACACACAAATTATATGACCCTCGGTACACAATAGAATAGTTCACAATATACAATAATTATATACTCATGGTATAACACTCATTATAATTTTTGATTTCTATGCTTTTATGTAAGAAATACTGTCTTGAGAAGTCATGCTGATTATGAGAATCATGAAGTCTGGTTACAAAAATGGTATAACGGAACTCACCTAATAGCAGAGACTGCAGAACGTCCGTCTTCATCTAATTGCTGCAAGAGTTGCTTGTTCTCCTGCAGCTTCTGCTCTTCTTCTTGCTTGACTTCCTGCAGCTTCAACTTTGCCTCCTGCACCTGCTTCTCCAATGCCATTGCAGTGCTGTTTGATTCCTGAACAAAATACAAAATAAATAACAACTGCAGTTTATCGTGCTGTCGGTCGTGGAGAATGAAAGATGGTATTTTATGAATAGAAAGATCCTTGCGCGGTAAAGCTTAGCATTTGCTTGCCAGTTGTAAAATATTCCTACCCAGTTCCACCTGATGCCTCACCGATTTAGAGACAGCCTGGTTGGCAAGGGTGGAGGCATAGAGATACTCGAGCCTGGCGCTGAACTGCAGCCTCTGCTGCAGCAGCGTGCGGTGGCGCCCCATCAAACAGAGCAGGAGCGACAGCGGTGACGAGTCTTGAAAATATTCCATTCAAGTGTAAATATTCCATTTAAGTGTACAAGGTTTGATGCATCAACAGTTTCTTATGGTTAAATTGTTTTACTTAGTACAAGTGTAGCTATTAGTACAAGTGTAGCTATTCTCTGTTGCTTTGGAACGTCTAAAAACTAAAGCCTTGTCACATACTCGTGTGTAGACATGAGTAGGAATAACAGAAAATGATACTATTGTGGTTCGAGAGCATTCCAAATTTCGACAGGATACTTCAACTTCACGACCAAGCGCAGTTGGCAACATAAGAGTATCGGAAACACTAAAGCCCACCCAATGTATGCAGATGAATTCTTAAAACACCTAACTGCGTTATTATTTTTATCAAAAACGAGTAAGCTTAAAAATAAAAATTAAACGGCTGCGAATTTTTTGGTAATGTATGCATATAAGAAACTAGCAAGTACCAAGAGAAATCTGCACTGCACAGGTATGCAAAAATATTGCCTGATTTAATTAAAGCTCTCGCACGCTGTGTTTATTTATTTGCGTGACGGTGTTTATTTATTTGTGGGACTGCTTAGTGCCTTCGCACGGTGCACATCCACATCCAACTCTGCAGCCGCGTTTGATGCTGTCACAACCATCACCCACAGAGCTGCCCTTCATCGGACTGGAAGCGCCCCTGCAGCTTTCGTTTGATCTAATATACAAGTGTGCACGCTTGTAGTGATATATAAGAAGCGTAAAAGTAGTGATACATGACCTCGACCGAATGAACCAAAAATAGAGATGGAGGCGTCTAGCCGTTTACCAGGAGAGCGCCTTAGTTCAGATGGTGCATCCTGCAGCAGGTGGTCCACGGCGTCATAACAGCTTTGCACGGCCTGCAGCACTGCAGATCTGCACAGAAATATAGTCAGTGAGTACACAATGGACCTCACGCTCTCCAACCTAACAATACGACAAAGGGAATATGTACAGTGAACTCGCGTTTGGACCTCCCACTGTAACAGTGAGCATACAGTATGCTTCCCACACTCGGACCTTCCCGTAGGATAGAATACATTAAACTCATACACTAAGGACTCCCGGTATAACAGCAAGCATTCAGTGGAGTTCCCACACTTCGACATAAGAGTATGAGAGAGAGAGAGATTAAAGAAGATTTTCCACACTCTGAGCTCACAGTATGACAGTGAGCATGCAGTGGACGTCCTACACTCAGATTTAATGGTACGACAATGAAACTTCAATGGATTCTAGGCTTACGGTATCAATTACGACAAGATTAGAAATTCCCAGCCACATTCAGCTATTTCTGTATTAGGGAAACAGTCCTTATTTCTAACTTCTGCCAATGAATTTGCACTGTAGTGGGCACCCACGGACCACGTCTCGCATTACGCACAGGCACGAGATACTGTAGCGCTTTTCTACACACCTTCAGCGTACAGTGTTTTATAGTCAAAGAGAGGGGGAAAATGCTGGCAGTAGTCGACATGACACAGTTACTGGGCATGTAACACATTCAGCGTGCAGTGTTGTATAGTCAAAGAGTGGGGAAAATGCTGGCAGTAGTCGACATGACACAGTTACTGGGCATGTAACACATTCAGCGTGCAGTGTTGTATAGTCAAAGAGTGGGGAAAATGTTGGCAGTAGTCGACATGACACAGTTACTGGGCATGTAACACATTCAGCGTGCAGTGTTGTATAGTCAAAGAGTGGGGAAAATGCTGGCAGTAGTCGACATGACACAGTTACTGGGCATGTAACACATTCAGCGTGTTGTGTTGTATGGTCAAAGAGAGGGAAAAAATCATGGTAGCAGTCGACACGACACAGTCACTGGGCATGTAACACATTCAGCGTACAGTGTTGTATACGTAGTCATAATCGTGGAAGAAGTCGACACGAGACAGTCACTGGATATGCATGTAGTTAGGACAAATGGAATGAGAAAGACGAAATGGAAGAAATAGTTGAACGTCATAATATGAATGCAAGAATTGGTAGAAATGTGAAGGTATTAGATGTGTGAGAAGTACTATAAATGTTAGAGATAATGGAGATGAAAAAGGAACAATTTTAGAACTTCGTCCAACACCTGCATGGCTCCATTAAAAATGTAGGATGGCGTAATCAATTAAAAAGACAGATAAAACACAGACTTGGTAAAACACCACCAAGCACACAAATAAGAGCACACCATCAAGGACACAAATAAGAGTAAACCATCAAACACACCAATACGAACACACCATCAAGCACACCAATACGAGCACACCATCAAACACACCAATACGAACACACCATCAAGCACACCAATACGAGCACACCATCAAGAAAACAAATAAGAGCACATCATCAAGCACACAAATAAAAGCAAACCATCAGTCACAACAAAAGGAGCACACCATCATGTACACGGATAGGAACGTAGGAGTAATTCTCTCACTTGATGGAGGCATGATCCATTGCTCCTCAATGTAGTCACGCCTGACGTAACCCCATTTAAATTTGTGGACAAATTGACTACTATTTCCGTCTTTCTGGTAAAATCAAGGATTTGTTCAAGGTGTGATTATCCCACAGTCTCAATACGCTTTCAAAACGTCCGTGTTTCCCACGCCGTATTAACGTAAGCCTTGTTGTCACACAGCGTCACTAGGCCCTCATAACGTCCGTATTTCCCACGCCGTATCAACGTAAGCCTTGTTGTCACACAGCGTCACTAGGACCTCATAACGTCCGTGTTTCCCACGCCGTATTAACGTAAGCCTTGTTGTCACACAGCGTCACTAGGACCTCATAACGTCCGTGTTTCCCACGCCGTATTAACGTAAGCCTTGTTGTCACACAGCGTCACTAGGACCTCATAACGTCCGTGTTTCCCACGCCGTATTATCGTCCTCATCGCTGGTCGTAGGCATGGCAACGCCCGCTGTTACCGTAGCAACAAGTTAAACACGTTTTATGATGAGTTCCGGTGTGTCTTCTAAATAATTTTTCCTTGATTTACTTCTTACAGAAATGTCAAAATAATTAACGGTAGGGATAGCAAAGTCCTTGACTTCATTTAAGATTTTTATTCTAAATTTCGAAAGCATAAATAATTTTAAATTTGAAAATGTATTTCACACAGTTTCTTCTATAAGGACTCGACTTCTTTTGAAGGGCTTTACGACTTAAGTTTGAGCTAAAAATGAATGAAGTCTACTACTGCAGAAATCAGGTTTATTACATTGGTTATTAAAGGGAACGGGCAGTTTGTTTACTAATTTTTTAGCACTTATAACTGAAATTTAAATCGTTCATGCAACTGTAGAAATTTTCCCTGACTATTACAAGGTGTGCACGAGGAGTAATTGAAAATATTGAATATAATTGAAAATCATTGTGATACAGAAGGGAATCTCTGGATAAGAAGACATGTGATGTATTTAAAGATCTACTGTGGCACAGCTAAACAAAATTTATAAAATGTACCAAAATTCTTTAAAAGATTTGTAAAAATTGAGGCAATATTTTATGCAAAATTGAGCGATATGATTTAGTCATTGATGATTCAAGGGTGGAGACTGATATTAAAGGTTCGGCAATTTGATACTTACTTTCTGGAAAACTTTAAATTTCTGATACTCGTACTTACATTATAATAACAAGACTACGACTTTTCTTCTTAATAATAGATTGTGCATAAAATAAAATTATAGGTATTACAGCCAAGCCGAACTATAAATTTATTTAAATATGAAAATGATCGTTTTATGATTTATGTGAATATTTGAAACCAAACATTAAAATAAGCTTCAAAATTATACATCATAACAAGACCTTGCATAAATGTTACAACAGCGGTGGCGAGAGTTTTTCTATGAAAACCTAAAGTCAAAATTTAAAGGAAGAACAACGCAGCTGTGTAAGAGGATCGTACCTACTAGAGATGTTGGCCAGTCTCACGGGAAACAATGGAAGGGAAGCTTACTGCATTTGCTGTCAACACGCCGGTTGGTAAAGGTACTGACAAGTATCGTCAATATAAAAAGAATTTTATGGGTATTATTTTCAGAATATCGTTCAATTTCTGATTACCTACTTTTAGTGTTCATGTCCAAGTCGAGTGTAATTTGTGGGGGATTCGATTGAACATGTAAACATTCTTGGGCCCTGGCATTAAAATCAGTGAAGCAACCGCAGCGCCCGTAGGTGCATGAGAAAAAATCCTTTAGAGTGCTCGGAACTTCTTAAAATATATAATTTATCATAGGTAGAGCGGTATAGGGATTGTATAAAATATTATTTGAATATAGACGATAGATAGTTTGATGAAAGAACCAATCTCACATGGTAGTTAAAAACTTTATGCTGTTTGAAAAGGTATGGAAGTCATTTACATTACATCCTTTAACGAAATCGGAAAAGAAGACCACTAATTAATATAATAATAAGACCACACTAATAACTTTACAGAGAATATATTATTTAATTAACTCTATCGACGTTCAAACCATAGGCCTAGAGAGAAAGAAAGAGAAAAAAAGGAAGAGAAATAAAGAAGGGGAGAAAGGAAGAGAGGAGAGAGAAAAATAAGGGAGAGAAAATCCGAAGAAAATGAGAGATTTTCAAAGTACGCGCCTGAACTCTTCTTTCCACTTTAGCTGAGTGTCCAAATTATTTGATGGCAACTTGATTTGAAATATGCGGAAAAAGCAGCTAAAACTGAGGCCAATAAACTCAAGATCTGTGGAGGTTATTAAAAAACTAAAAACAAATTTTACTGGAACCCTGTTTTCTACCTGAAGTAATGAATGTGCGAAATTATGAAGAAGTGATAAAAGTGAAGAACCCTTACAGAACCAATTATTTCATTGATAAAATTCATCAATTTTTGCTGTATTTCTTCAGCCGAGAAGGAGTCGATATACTGAACTTGCTACAATGAAAAACCATATTCTTGATAGATAACTTAATTTTCGAACACTTCTGGAACTAATTCAAATAAAAGGTTCAGCTTAGTAGTTTAGTTAACATTTCTGACTAAGTTATTTAGAACCAGACCAAATATTCAGGACACAAAACGCTGAGGCCTAAAATCAATTAAATTTTAGAAAACTCATTGAAATGCAACACACAATTGTGGTAAAAAAATTTGAGGTGCTGCATTGCACAGGTGCAGGTGGAGGTGGAGGGAGGGATGTGAAATATTATTTTGTGAAGCTCAAATTATGAGGTAGTTAACTAAAATAGTTTTGAAATCCTCTCGACGATATCGTTTATATATTACTGAAATATCGTACCATAGTTAGGCTGAAATGTTCAATTGAATATATTGCCTCACCATGGTCTCACGATATATTAGGTTGATGATATTTTTATAATTCATAACGGCAATATGATCTAAAAATGATAAGATCTACATACATCACTATAAATATTATATCATAGATGTTAATTTCGGGCGGGCTAAGAGGCTTTTGTCATCCAACAAACGAACTCAACGATATCAAAACATACATTATCAAGATATGAACATTTCACCCAGACTCTAGTCAAGTGATTCCCAAAGTGGCCGCTTCACCGCCCCCTGGGGGGCGGTGAAGCGCTCAAGGGGGGCAGTGGAGCCCATCTTGGAAATTTTTTTATATATAGCAAATTCATCTTTTCGATAATTTGTTATAAAATTTTAATATGAAAAACTACTAGGGGGCGGCAAGATCTCAAGGGGGGCGGTAGATAAAAAATTTCCTGAGAAGGGGGCGGTAAATAAAAATTTTTGGGAACCACTGCTCTAGTCAAAATGTTGTCAATATTCGAGAACAATATCTTCAACGTCTTCAGTTAATGGAATTAATAAGAGAGCAGTAAATCTGAGTGGCGCTACAGGGCGTTGCAGAGCAAACGAGTGCTGAGGCGTAAACAAACGTTCCTGATGAACAAACTTTGTATTAGTTGGTCAATCATTGGTTAATGAAGGCATACCAACGCATATGATACACTAGATAGTACCCGTGGAAATTCGATGGTCTAAAAGTGATGAAATTAAGGACCTATTAGATAAAATACATTTTTTAGATTTGACTATTTTGCAATTATTATAAAAACGAATGTAATAAAATATTTACGACGAATTATCGTGTTTTCAATTGATATTTTTCATGAATATATACAGAACTTTGATTTTGTATCTTATCTACCGATAACATTACAGTGGAAATTTCACGGTTTACATATGATAAAATTAAGGATCTATGTAATAAAATAAATTTTTCCCTGTGATATTATAAATTAATTAAATATACATGTTTAATTGAGCAACGGGAACAAAAGTTAACCCTTTAGTTTGAGCAACGGAAATTTGTTTTTCTAGTTCCTACATTTAAGCTCACAAAGACCGTCTGTACACTGATGCAATGAAGCATGCTGAGAGCCAGGCAGCCAAAAGAACGACGCTGTAACATGCCGAAGCGTTCAAACCTAGTAGCAACCTCATATTGCTCACTGTTTAATTATTAGAACAATTCTCCCAAAGACCGTGAAAGGCGACCGAATAGTCCACTTGGTCGCTAAAGGGTTAAAGCAGTTATTTACTTTAGATTCTAATTTCAGTTCAATAATTTTTGTTTATTATTAGATTGGAAGAAATGGGACGTACACATACAAATAGAGAGTAAGATAGAGACGGAGATACGCTGTGTATTAGATTATATAAGTAGATGACAAGAGGAGAGAAATAATTTTTTCCCGGAATGCAAACACTGCTAATGCTTCTCTATTACCTCGCGAGCGTTCTTAAGATTTTTATTACTTTTAGAGCTGGAAGCCGAGTCTTCAAATCTTTCCAAGGAAAATGAGCACGACGTAAGTCTAGCGATCGAGTTACTGCTTCAGGCTTTGCAATCTGCGGTGGTAGCGGCGGTCATTCTATGTGAGGATATCAGATCACTGTATATACTATCGTTACTTAAGTAACTCAACATCAGGATTCATTTAAAAAGTATATTAACATTATTATACGAGGGTAATTCTACAAATCAGTATGTAATTAATTTTCCTTGACTAAAGATCCATAGTGCAAAGCACTTAACATTATTTTTTAACTATCGAAAAAAATTTATCGAGAACGTAACCCAATTTCTCACTGACGCCGATGAAATCAAGTTATTCTGGCTATATATTTGATGCGCGTAAATTTTATTTGTAGTGGACACAACTGATTTTTTCTCAGGGCAAACCTAATTAGTCAAGTGAGGTGTTACTCGTGGAGTATTTTTCCGAGAGAGAATTATTTTTAATTACAGAAGCAACAGCGCTGACTCGTTCACGTTTAATACGCGCTTTCCACGCTGGCTAACTTTGTAAAAACAAATAAGCATTAGAAGGTATACCTTCTAATGACTAGTAAAACAGGGCAGGTAAAATAAGAAATAATAGACGAACATAGTCGCAGAATGTTATAAATGTGTACGTACGTTCGAAG
Organism: Trinorchestia longiramus; assembly: GCA_006783055.1. Lineage (NCBI taxonomy): Eukaryota > Metazoa > Arthropoda > Malacostraca > Amphipoda > Talitridae > Trinorchestia > Trinorchestia longiramus. The sequence goes on from VCRD01000364.1 coordinate 59,134, forward strand.
AATTTTAATAATGAAGCGAATAAAAACATGGTATGTATGTAGGATGTAGAAATATCCGTAAAAGAATATTTTAGTAGAAACTCCAAATGCACGTGTCCCTCTGAGTAAAATTGATTACCACACTCAATAGTACATAATTCAATTCTGTCATTAAACGAATTTACAGACAAGTGAACGTAATAAGCGTCCAATTTGCACAAAATTCAAATTTAATAACACTTCACAAAAAACGCACATGTTTGTAGAATGATAGCGAAAATTAAAGTATTTTTACTGATAAAATAAACCAGAAGCGAGAAAGTGCATTGTTCATCTTGATGATTGTCATGGAAAAAGCTTTTTGAATATTAGAATGCGCTGGATGAGCAACCCTGGTCTGGCAGTGCCGCCAATAAATTACTAGTACCTGCGACACGTGAAAAAACGACTTAAATTATGCATGAGCAACAGCCATAACCAGGCAACTCGTGCCATAAATTGGCGCTTAAATTCAAGAATCAAATTTACTCACAATTGAGTATTTATGAAAATTGTTGAAAGTGTTGTATGCCATGAACGACCGTCGATGAAAGATTTTTCCTCCATTGTAATTACGACCACATTTGAGTTTGTCTTCACCAATTATTTACTGAATCTATTTTTGAACTTTGCTACATTGCTGAATTTATGTTATAGATAGATAGTTCACACATGAAACTGATATCTTGAGATTTATTGCGTGATTTCAAGGAGGTTAAAAGTTACAACATTTTATTTCACAATTTCTTCCATTTGTGCATGAAACAGAACACCAAATCATTTATGCACGTAATTTAGATGCATTCAGATATTTGTTCACGAGAGAGTTAGGAGTTTGGCATAGATGTTATAAATCAATTATTTCTAGGATGTCTTCACAATGGCTTAGGATATGGAAGAAGGAAAACGATTAGAGTACAATGAATTTTATAAAATGCAGTTAAAAATCTGAATTATGCAGTTCATGCGAGAGTAGTAATTGTTCAGTCCGGAGTCTATTGCAGCACAGGAAATTGGGCTTTATAATAGTTTTGAGATATTGTGTTTGCCTCATTTTTAAAAAAGGGTAAAAGATGCAGTAATTTTCTTGTACAAAATATGGCGTAACTTTAACTCTTGTTTTTTTACTCAAGCTTAAAACTACTACATTAATTTTAAATTCCTGTTAAATTCGTGAATAAAAATGCAGTCAGATCGCGTTTCAGGGACTTACGATTTGTGTAGGCTTCATGTGGTTATATAAAAAATTGTTACAGAACAAATCATCTTTTCACCCTCCAACTTAACTCTGAATTTATGGCAGGTTTCAGTCGGAAAGGTAAACACAAAGCGCAATGTGAGCATACATTTTGATCTAAAGACGCGCTTCAGAGTCATAATTACACATCAGAGGGAAGAAAAGCTGAACTGTACCTGGGAAAACCAGCTCAAAAATACGGTACTAATAATGAAGCTAAAACAAAAATTACTGCTTTGGAACGCAGCCTTGAGGCCGGCAGCAACAAAACATCTCGGTCGTACAAAAAGTAACCAGTTTAATTAAGTGCAGCGTCTTGAGGTCAGACAATGTTGGTCGGAACCTGCATGAAAACAAGGCAACTGCAACGCTCGCTAGCAGAGGTGCTACCGCGGCAGGAACTACACCAGGATTCCGACTGATGCTTCTGGATTGTCTTCAGAAAAGCAGCATTTCAGGGGAACACTTGAATCAGGCAATGAACTCAAAGATAGCTTGCAAAAACAAAACAGCTCATCTATTTTTTTTAACAAAAAAGAGCATTATGTTTTCCCTTAAAACGGGAGAAAAATCATTTAAGGGGTACTTATTTTCTATAGAAAAAGAGGATTCTCAATTCTCTCTTCTGAGGTCTTGTTGACAAACGTGAACGTACGAGGGTTACTGACTTTCATTACCTGGCTCTCTGGACACATCTAACCTGCACGAGGGGACCGAGGGAAATAATCTGTTAGTAGAGGTGAATTTCTTTCATTTATTCGAACGGAATAAAATACGGGGAAAACTACCGATGAAACTAATTATGCATGTCGAAGCAAAAACCCGGATTGACTTTTTTCCGAAAGGGCGAAACAGGAATGTCCGTGTTACAGGGTAAAGTTATCACACAAGTGGACAGATGAAACGATTATTGTTTGATGATTATTAAATAGACTTGACATATTTTAAACAAATATATGACATAAGGCCTTGAACAACTGTCAAAACGATCTCCCACTACGATATTCTCGAAAAGAAACACTCATGGGAATGAAGATAAGTGGCATCACCCTTGCAAAATTACACTGCCGACACTAACATGTTGAGTTTTGCTGACAATTAACATCATTGAAAGAGATAAAAACACACATGATGAAACCCTTGTTATTGACAATCGATGAAGGCTAGAAAATGATTTGAGCATTTCTTTTCTCAATTTATCCAATACAATTTTTAAAAGATAAAATAATTAACTTGTGGAAGTCCATTATAGAACTGAATAGAAAGAACAAATTAACATTATATTTTCGAAAGTCATGAAATGCAGTAAAATATAATGTTGACGATGACAATGTATGAGCTGGACTAACTCAAACTTCTCATTGTAAAAATTCCATGTAATTCTAGCTAAATTTATTCCATGGAGATAATCTTCAGGATCGACGAGTCCTGCCCAAGCAATCAATTCCTAACGTTCATTTTGACGATGAAGATAAAAATTGAAGATGTTGGCAATAATTAAAAAATGATTTTTAAAATGACTTTAGGAATGCACTGTTTCCTATGAGATGCCAAATTTAACTATTTCAACTGAACATTTGTATTTGAGTTGTGCTTACAATATAATAATTGATTATACAAGCACATGTTCCATTTTGGTAAGCCCTTTTCTTAGCCAAGGAATAAAGCATTGTAGTACCGCCAGAGTTCCTAGTCTTTGTCTGATCATTATTTCTACATGTGTTAACTATAATAATGAATCCCAGCCGTGAATAAATGGTATACCTATGAAAGTATGAATGTTATACCACAAAATGCAATAAGTTCTAACAAAGTGGATAAACGTTCGACTGTATATGTGTTTTTCGTACAAGTTCTTTCAAAATGAAATATCATTCAAAATTTTAACACATTTTCCGACAGAAAAATTTAGCAAATACAGAAGTATTTATGAATCCTTTTATGAGCACACTTTCTACATTTTTAACAACTTTGAATTTATTAGCGATCAATATATTAAGTCTGCCTTCTGTTTCTTACGCCATTCTTATTTTAAACCTAGTTCCTTTTTAAAGATTCTGAACCTAGTGACCTTTACCCAGCCTTTCATCTCAACTTCGCCTTAAATCGAACACCATCCATCCAACATGGCATCGCAATGTCACCAAGCGTCTCGGCAGAGACTGACTTCAGTTCAGAAGCCTTTTGTCTGCCAAATCTTCTTTTCTGTCTAAAGCACGAATGAATTTGAATTTCAACGCTGAATGAACGCGACTTAGGCACAACTGAAGCTCGGTCTACTCGTGGTTTAATAATTTGAGAAGGCGATTCTATCCTAAGCTTCCGAGACCATTTCTATTGTCCTAGCTGTTCAAAGCATAGGAATGGTAGGAGTTAAATATTGCTTCTACAGCTAGGGCGATCATTCTTACGACGGTGCAGTGAAAAGCTCTTTTCAATTTGGGCAGTTTGAGTTTAAGAATTTCAACAAAGGCAGGTCTCAAGCTGTTCAGGATTTGATGGGAGAATATTTCCAGGAGAATGTAGGTCTCTTTTCTGATTTCAAATTTTGTTTGGCTCTGTTGTCATGGAAGCTCAGTCATTTTCTATCGAAATTTTAGTTTATAAGAATATTTCAGTTTATTGACTCAGGAACAGCTTTGAAGAACATCTTACGGAACTTTCGAAGTATTCGAAAACTTTCACGATGAAAGCAAGGAGGAAACAGGCTTACAAAACACGGGACTATACGCAGTAAATAGGAAATCTTATAATGACTGAGAAAGAATGCTTATAGAGTCAATATTATCCAACGTAATACGATTCTAAAATGAAATGAAAAGAAATGCCTGCAGTAAACCCAGCATTAAACAAGCATTTCGCAACCAACACAAACAGCTAACACAAGGAAGTCTCGGCTCGATACCCAGAACGTATTTGGAAATTGCGTTAGAAGAAACTTTGATCGCCCGAAAACCATCTCTTTTAAAATACGTGCTTTCGTAAATTGTGTAAAAAACTGCGATATGGGAGACAGTAAAACAACTTGAAGACCTGCAAGAAAACAGTTGCGCGGCAGGCATGGACGCAGCTATCGGAGACAGACAAATTTTTTCTCAAGAGCGGGTCCCGTTCGAATTCCAATACGCTCAAAAAAATCCCATGTCAGACGAGCAGCAGATCACTTAAAAGTTTATGACACGGAATGAATTCGGAAATCCTGGTGAGGCTTTACAAGATACGCTGGGAGCCAAAAGTGACTAGCTAGGAGTGACATCCCAGCTATCACTCTTACGGAAGCTCGTAAATAATTGTGCAGGTCAATGTGGCGTAGAGGAAAATGACAGAGTTGAAAAGTTTTTACTGGCTCCTGAACAATCTTGAGAGTTTTGTGCTGGGAGAAATAATTCTGAGGTTCACAAAAGAGCCGATAAGCACGAGTGGTAAAATGTTTGGTTATTTAGCAGATAGGGAAGAGTGGCCGTTATCGTAAAAATTTGAGCTTATTATTTTGAAACTAGTATAAGGAATATTTCATGTCCAACGTGAGAAGGATTAAATCTTTTCATGATGATTTATTTTAAGTAAGATTGAAGAAAAAAATTTCAATAAAAATATTCGAACTCGCCTTCGTTAATAACAATGAATACGAATGCATGTTTGATGTTTCTAACAGCACACTGTGCAAAGACACTAGAAAAATTGAAAAATAATGTTTTATTACCGAAATAATGTCGACTATAATAAAGTGCATCCGTGAGTTGCAAGAAAATACAAACGTCAGAATAAGAAAACTTTGAATCTATTTTAACGAGTTTTTATAAGTAGACGTTACCGCGAAATTTTTTCAAATATTTTACCTTTGATAATCCTTTTGTTTGTTCTCCTTGTGTACTGAGCAGCACACATTAGCAAATACGATGATAGCTGTAGAAATATAGCACTGGAATTCTACCAATTTTGAATTCCATCAGTTCAGAAAAGCAGCGCTGTCACAATGCAGCATGACGTTTCGTATCTGTTACGTACAGGGTTACTCGTAAAAATCACGTCATGAGTAGGCAGTTAACACGTTGACTCCGATTGCCTGATTAGTGTAAAACTTCACTTTATCCGCATAGTCACTAGAAGGATCTGAAAAAATTACAGAACCTAACCTACGTGGCACACATACGTACCACTTCGGAGTCAACGTGTTAAATATAGAAGGACGTGAGTCAATGATGGAAAAAATCAGAGGATTCGAAAAGTTTTAAATGAGTTCCTAGAGCATGCACGACTTCTGATTAAAGTATATCACCAATCTAATCGATATCCCTTGATAAATTATCCACACAATTGTCTCCAACGAGTTGAGCTCACACTACATAATTTCATTTAAATCGCAAGTAAAATCAACGCATCAGATCTAACGTTATATTCATCAATAATGTAAAACACTGACATGCAATCTACACAAATTAGTATCTGTAAGAGTAACAGTATACACTTACACAAGTACTTGAATTATCTACGCACTTCTAATACACTAGGTTCAGAAGATGGTGCTCATCAATAGCGTTATACAATGTCAAAACCAGGCAGTTTCCATGTCTTCAGGTCTATATTTTTGGTATTGAAATAGTCTATACTTATTTTTCCTTGTAATTTTATGAGTTACTTACATCTTCAGTTAATTATACAGAAAGTTAATCTTGATGTGATTCTATCTACGCTAGTAGAGAAGTTGTGAGTATCCCAATACATTCAGTATAGATAAAAAATATAGTGAGGTCATTTTGGGGTGTGATTATGATAAATAGCACAGACGAAAAATCAAACCTTGTAAAAAGGTTCCTGCAACTCACATCGTTTCTACTCTGAATTGTTTCATGGACATGGAAACTATAGTTTTCGTATCCTTTACCACAAAACACACATTTCACTAATGATTAGTTCTCTATGGCAACAAAGAACTCAACAAGTGTATCATACCATTCAAATTTTGCATATAAATTGAGGTAATTTTTTATATTTTACGGAAAATCACACCCCAATTCCTGGAGCGATTGCTTTGCGCAAAAATTGAATCGACAATTAATTTTGAGCTAAAAGATACATCACTACAAAATTGTCTAATATCCACCACACGACGTGGTTTCAGCCAGCATTGTCCCTCAGGACGTTCGCTAGGGCGATTAATGAAGCTCCTTGTGGACGCTGATCCACGACTTCAAGAAAATCTCCTAGGAAAACACGGTCTTCCAGTGATTTAAGCAGACCTTACTTGAAGGCACTCCCCAGTCTCTATCGAAATATTGGCATGTGTTGCCGAGATAATTGAGAGTTCTTATTTTTTTTCAAGAGACTAGTTTTTACAGGCAAATTATGAAATTTTTTTAGGGTTTCACGTTTTGTTTATTTATTTACCATGTTGACCGACGAACAAATGAACTTCGAATCCTTATCTTTATTTCCAACAATAAGTGGTTGGAATAGTTGAATGAGTTGGGATTTATTGTGCACTACCAAAGAATGGAACTAATTGAGATTTTAATATTTCGATAAATTGAACGCTACATACATTGTTTCTAAATTATTCTTAGAAGTCCCTTTCAATGACAAAATCTGTCAACACAAGCAATTCAGAACATATAGTTTTGTTGGCAAACCTCTGTACCCCTTCCCCCTGACTGGGACCGAATTTTCAATTTGCTCTTTTCTGCTACAATATTGCCTGCGAGACACTATTTCTCAGAAAAAATATAAATATATCCCCTACGTAAAAATTCAGAGTCGAATATTTTCTGAATTTTCTGAGCGTTCTTCTCGTCAACACATGGCACTCCATCCCTGGAGAGTGGGTGCTGGTGGAGAGAGCTGTGTTTCTGATAGCTGCTTCTATTTAGGAAGCAAGAACTTTATGTTCATGTACACAAAACACAAGTCCTGAGATTGGAACTAAAACTTGTGAACGCTGGTACTAGAGATCGTTTGCGCTTCGAATTTAAAACTGAACCAGAACTTCGAATCCAACTACATCAGATGAACGGAGTCTGTGCTCAGACGTGAAGAAAAATTCAAGCCAAGAAAACACAAAATCACCATAACAGATAGAAGCCAAAATGAAGACCCTTAGGTGCGACGCTACAGGAACAACTCGTGTGAATGAGGAATGGGGAAAAAGAGACATTGTACATTCTTGCGTTGAAAATGCGTAACGTTCTTCGTCACCTATTTTAGCCAAAAAGAGCGTTTAAACTCATTACTGTCAGTTGTTATTCGCTGTTGTGTTAGTATGCATGCTTTTCAGAATATTATCATCTAGAAGAAAATGCTTGTAAGTTTAAACGTTATAGAGGCTGATCCGGAAACCATTTTGAAATGCCCAAAAAAGTAAAACCCCATACGGTAGGGCATACCGAGAGGTGTGGCATCGAACATAATTTTCAAAAAAATCCTCGCTATCAATTAGAATTAAGAATTTTAATGCTCATGCAGTAACACCCTTCGCAAGAGACGATAATTCTGTCAGGGACAACATCGATAAATACAAATATAATTCGTGTAACAAAAACTTTTAGGAAGCTACAGTATACATATTCCTATGGTTGTATAGCCTGATATTTCATTTTCAATCAGATTACGTTTCGGTTTGATACATTTAAAATAGAATGAGACTTCATTGCAATCCAGAAGTTAGAATTAGCGCTAGGTGCAGCCTAATCCAGTTTTAAGTACATTCTTTCTTCGGGAAGAATGACACAATGATAGTGTAAGTTTGACGTTCACTTTTTAAAGCTCCTTTGAAATACCATTCTCTATAGAAATTGTAACATTAGGGTGAAATTTTATTTGAAGTTAATTTAATGCTGATAATATATGCTCATAAAGTATTATATTTTTATTTTATCCTTGAGAAAGTAATAATAATTAATTCTTAAATCCTCACTGCTATTTTCTATCGAAAACTCTTGCTGGAAAAAGACTCGTATATTCTAATGAAATAAATTTTAATTTCAGAGCCTAGGAGCGAGTATTCTAAGAATTCGGGACGGCACAACTCTAAAACTTTTACTAAATTGGATACAGATTGTTTACGGAATAAAAGATGCAGAATCAGGAACATTAGATGAAAGGAACTTCAGCGCAGTGTCTTCCCTTATTTTTCCAATTTTTCCAATTTACTGATTGCTTTGGTTACCTCGGAACGTTTCAACAAATCTCAACAAGATCGTGAATAAAAACTTATTGCATCATTACTTCGTACGTAAGGTTGGAAACTTTCAGTAAAAACCGCAAGTTGATGCGCAATAGTTTCTTGAAAACTAGTTAAGAATTCTTTTCTAAAGCCCCCGAACTTTCTTAAGTATTCTGAAACGATCCACTATGCAGATGGCGCTATCAAGAACTTCTGCTGAGTATTTTCTGTAAGTTACAGGGAAATTATTAAGGACCACTACACACGCAAAGTGAGTCAAATGGGAAATTACTGTGAGAAGAGAAATGAGTTGGACAATAATGTGAGAAATTATTCAACTTCACCTTAAGAGTTACCGCTGAAAATTGAGATTCATGTCTGTAATATGGAATCGAATTCATTTTCGCCTATTAGAATAATAATACCATACATTTATTTTCCAAAATTGAAAACTTTAATAGATTAGATTTATATTTATATCCTCTACATGGCACGACTTGTGAGAGACTCATTAAAAACAAACACGTTTATCTAGATTCTAGAACAATACAGGCACAACTACAGAATGTGGCAACAGGTTGAAGCCGAGTGGTCCATTCTTTGGTTGCTACCCAAGTTCCATGCCGTCTAAAGTAAACGCATCAATCACGCACATGTACTTTAATCACACACAGGCACAAGGAGAAAAATAAGACAGGAGGAGGAAGAGAACAAACATGGAACAATTTATATTATTTACAATTGTACAACTCAATGTTTCACGTTGAATGCTATACATAATTTCCTATTTCTAATGTTCAAAAGGTTGTTCAGTATGTTGAAACGATTTCACGCCTATTTTAGACTTGAAATTGAAATAAACATTCCGGTATTGAAAAAATAATTATGAAAAACTTTGGATTCCTCAAATTAAAAGGGGAATTAATTTCAATTACATCATTAAAATATGCTATACACATGCAAAATTAAAATTTTGATCACAAAATGTACGAGTAACTATAGCTTCATTTCAAGGAAAGTGTAGTTGTCCATCACAAGTGTCCTACAGTGCAGAGGCCGGTTACAGGAGGCCGTCACCAAACGAAACTTCAAGCAAAGACTCTTCTGGCTAAAGAGAGCGGTACTGGAGTAATTACTCCATTGAAATGTTCTACAGAACATCAGTTATTCAGCTCAAAAAGCGTTCGGCCTACAGCACAGCCACATGGAGTTTAAATCCAACACAAAGAATTCAGCTCAATCGTTTACTAGTTTGTAGTTTTTAAAATTTAGAGAATTGTTACGCATTTTCAACAACAAAAAAATTGCTTGTAATGAATCCACAGAAAAACTTAGGCAATAAATCATTCATGCACGTTAGAAAATAAATAATCAAAATGAATATAGGTAAGAAGTTCAAGGTTATATCTCTCACAACAGAACATTTGAACAATGTATTTTCTGCGGTCATTATTTCAGCAATCCATTTCCAGGATGGTTTGCGTGGGAAAGTAAATTTCATATCATGAGCTTTTCGTAGTGAAAATCATCTTCCATTTTCCGATGGGAAATATTTCAATGATTCTCTTAATACGTTTTAATTTCCTCTTTCCTAGAACTTGTATTTTGAGACATTATTTTTTCCTGATTTAGAACTTCCTAATCTAGCACTGCAGGCTTTTTCATTGTGAAGGAGAATCATATTCTTATGGCCCTCAAATTTTAGACACTTAAATGCTTAGCACCTCGGATATCACTTTTTACGCAACTCTGAATTTAATATCTTCCTTTTTTAAGGATTTTCTTTTTTTTGTCTGCCTAAGTAAATTCGAATATAAGTTTTTTCTCAATGCGTAGGTATTTCTCATTTCACATCTAGGTATGTTTCTAGATTCAAGGTCTATCCCTTATTTTAACTACTAGTTTTGTTGACTCTAACCCTAAGTCCTTAAGTCTCTTTATCTAATTCTTGTTATTAGACAAATGCTTGAATATTATAGAACCGCATACGTTTTCAAATACTACAATGATGCAAGTTTTCCAGTTAGAGCCTCTATTCCAGTTTTTATTTCAATTATTTTATTAATTTCGTGCCAGTCACATGTTTGGCTGTTATACACGACACATTGAAACGTCCATCAGTTCAGTTCTTCATCCTATTCCTTCACATTATCTTCAGTAGTTCTACTTTCATCTGTAGAATAAGCATCTCCAAAGAACATGGAAAGGAAACGAAAGCATTTGTCCTCTCAGGCAATACATTAAGGAGTATCTCAGTCTCGTAAGACACGTCTTGTGTTACTTTCCTCACCATCTCTCCGTCTGTTTTATCTTTTCTTCAATGAAAAGATGAGACCGGCTTATTTCCTCAAGATCCCCGGCCTTCTGAACCAGTCGTGTGTCCCAACAAAGAGACACTGGTCTTAATTTCCTGTAGAGCAGAAGTGAAGCTCCGCGAGCTTTCGATTGGCAGCCAATGAAAGGGTCGGTCCTTCACGAGCTGATTGAAAAAGCCCAAGTCTGGGAGTGCGTAAGAGACGTTGATGGAGCTGCTGCCCGATGCATTTCGTCACAAGAATTCGAGCCTCGTCAGCAAGCAAGACACCCGGAAACCATTGTTTTTTCTCTGCATCTTCACATTAAAATTAGTGTTACCCTACGTCCCAACGTTCAGTTGTAGTTACAAAGAGCCAGTCGCTTAGTCAAGTTCAGCATGTAATTACTTGGTATTATAGTATGAAAACTGGTTTTGAATGTTTATCTATTTTCTCGCACAAGCACATGTATGAAAGCTATTGGGCAAATGAACCTTGCGGGTGACGTCATTAGCGAAGGAACCCTAAGGCGTATTATAGTACAGCATCATGGTCTACGAAAGCTATGGCATAAAAACGGAACAAGTTTCCCGCACTTGGATTCTTCCCTTTGTACATAAACAATTGAAGCGAAAATTTCTGAAATTTAGAGCAAGAGAAAATCATGGAGTTTAACAGAAAAATGCTCGCAACTCGTCAATGTTTCACTGAAAGAAATAACTGAACTATTTTTTACGGGTGTAATCTGCGTTGATCACCATACCCGAGGCTCTCAGCCTTTGAGGGGCGTATATTGCTCCAAATTTCCCGACAAATCTGATTGTGTTTGCAGGGCAGTGGTCTTTGTCTTTGAAGTTCAATGAAACTGAGCAGCTAGAAATGCTAAAAAAGTTTGGCATGCAGGTGATAAAGAAGACCACTGAAAATCGAAAGAATACCAAGGAAAAATTTAAACATATATTGAGACATTTTGACGTACGATGGTGATCATTTTTTACAGTACGCTAACTTAGCTAGAGAAAAATATAACGAATACAAACTTCGTACATAAATACGAACGCAAACAAAAAAATCCTTCCATCCTCGGACCTTGCTGTGAATCTAGCAAACATTGGTGAAGAAATGTGAATGAAATGTGAATGAAATGTAAATGAAATGTGAATGAAATGTAAATGAAATGTGAAGAGCTCGTCTAATGCTCTAACTACTATTGCTACGTTCAAAGATCACCCCGAGTAAAATTTGAACGAGCAAGTTCTTCAGTTCTAGTAAAAAAAATATAAACCTGCGTCTTTGAGAAACGCTCTAAAAAGACAATATTTTACAGATAACAAATGATGAAAATATGAATTCTCTGAAGAACCCTCACCATCACAAAAACATCAATTTTAGAAAATATGAGACTCCTTGAAGATAACTGAATCGTATGGTTTTCTGGAAGACGAAAAGGATTTGTCAGCATCTTTGAGCGGTGGAGCAATGTTGCAGGAAATATTGTATTTTTATCGTACATGCATCGCAGCATCATCCCTGAGAAAAGATACTGTATGATACAAAGATGCAATTTGCGCACCTGCAACACACGTCCAGATCCTAAGTCTCAATACGAGCCAATCTCAGATTTAAGCTCAAAGAAAGAAAGCAAAGACTTTATACCATGAAATTTATTTCCCAGAAACGTACTGGCACAACGCAACAACCACAACACTAAAACAGAAATAATTTACAAGCTTATCAACGCTGATTGGAACGAATTAACAAAAATCTGTGCCAATTTGCCGAACACTTTTGACAGAGACCCTGTTTCCAGCGGGCCATCAAAACTGTTTTTCTTTGTTCGCTCAGGATGACTGTCACACAAGCAACATCTCGTGCTGTATGTAAGAGCGCTGCTCTCAAGCATCTCTTGTCTCACAAAAACTAGGAAAACGAGGAAAAAATTCAATGAACTCCGAGTGAGTGCTTGTATTCTCTCCTTGTATGTTGTTCTTATGAGATAACTGCAGGGAATAAACTTTTATGCGTGCGGGAGAAGTTAATGGAAGGAGATATGTCCTAAAAACATGATATAACGAAGAAAGAACTTTAATACCGCTCGGGATTAAAACTTACAACTACGATGAAATTAACCATTAAAGTAATCAGTTATGCTCACTGAATTGAACTTAATTCAGCGATAAGCAGCGTAACAGTTCACGACAATTAAACAATAAAAAATAACCGATATATATATATATATATACTCCACTACTCCTCATCGTCACTACACATCACAGTGACGTAGCGGAGAGCTGGTGTAGCGCTTTTAGGTAGAAAATGGTAAACTGAAGCATTTTCTTTCGTTTTTTCGTTAGGAGAGGATAGTTATTGGAAGAAGAAGACGGTCAAATGCTTGAGGGTAACAAGAAATTCTAAAGAAAAATACAAGATAATAAATTGCATATGCGATAGAAGAAACACGGGGTCAACCTCATTGAAGTCTTTTTCGAAGGCATAAAATACACCAAAAAATAATCATAAGTTTTTGACTCCCATCAACACAAATGTTATCCTCCAGAGGTATGGCACTCTGTACTAACCTACAGAAGCATCAGGTGTGCAGTTTTCAAAGCTCCTCTACGCTCTTCCGACGTCAACAACATTTTCGAATTTTTCGAGTTTCCATGAAAGGCTGAGCGAACACAAAGTAAGAACGCAACGTAATGTAATTTCAAGACAGGCACAAGAAACTTGTTAGATAAAAACAAGAACTTCGAAATAGATGAAAGCGTAAACAATATTTAATAAACGGAAACGATAAAAATTTCCTAAATAGGAAAGGTAAAATCATAGTATACCATTGAGAGAAAACGGTGCAGGAAAACAAAGACTTAGCAGGCCATAAAATAAAAATTTGCTAAAAGTCTTTCGCAAATGCAATTATACTCGTACTTTCTTAAAAGGAACGATACTCCGTGTGAAAAATGGTCAACCCGTAAAATGCTACATAAAGCATCCGATAACACCCATGCTAATGCACGGCTCTGTGAGGCAAAGCTAGTACGTGCATATAGTGGCAGTTATTCTGCGCGTGAAAGGTTTTCTGAATGAGACTATAAACTATCTTCCTATTAGTAAGACAAGATAGAAGTAAGACATGGTAAAAATAAGACGAAATTGCGCGATTTGGTTACCTGTGAAAATAAAAATATAGCGCTCTTCATTATTTCATAATGATTCATAATAAGCAAAAAACATTAGTTAAAGTAGGTATACAATCAACAAATGTTGTGTGCCTAAGGAAAGGAAATATCTTTCTGAAAATTTATGGATACTTTTCCAGCACTTCCTTTATACACTTGTTCGTTCACATGTACATACATCGGGGTACTTCGGTGCGTCATAAGGACGATGCAGTCCAGGGAAATGTTAAAAAATCGAATATCTTTCGAAAGTAATGTATGTATACAGTAGTACTTCCTGCATCATACAAAGTTTATTTAATACCCTGAACCATGATTGCAATAAAATAACATACTCGTGTCTCACCATTATTCAGTCACGGAAGAGTTTAAAACTCAAGTTGTTGGCTTGTAGTTTAAAAATGAAAATGGAGAAAATGTGCACGAGTTCTACAGAGAGAGTCTCACAGCAGACGGCTTGGGATTTTATGGAGTGACGTATTTCTTAAGCACCCTAATTTGCAGAGTATTAGGATTAGTGATAGTAGCAATAATAGCAGAAGCATCATCATGATTAGTATTAACTTAATTCGCATCAGTATTTTCACAAGAATTTATACCAGCATGCAGGGCCGGTAAAAGTAGTAATAGCATCAGTATTGACATTGACAGAACAAGCAGAAGTAGCTACAGCATAAGTATTATCATCAGAATCAAAGTTTTCAGAAGTATGAGAAGTAGGAGTAGTGTTATTTTAGATATTCGCAATAGCACGTCTAAAACTGGGCAAATTACAAACTGTACACTGCATAGTCACCCCTGCCTGTGCCTTTCCCAGCCGTCACGTCTACAATCAGAGCAACATAATTTCTCTCAGAACGCTGTTGGCGAACTGATCGCGCTTCAACAGGAAGGAAGCAGGAGAAACAAAACGGAAACAAATTTTAGGAATTTTCTCATCGGTACTCCATACCACTGAACTGTGTTCATAAATTACTGAAAGCCGCAACTAAACAAGATTAGTAAGTTGTTCCAATGGCGCTTAGGATTCAATGTGTAATACAGGGTGCGGCAACATAACTTCCTTTTTTTCAAAGCGCTTTGCTTTGAAAAAAACGAAGTTATATTGCAGCACCCTTTATTATGTGATAGTTATTTGCCACGTGAATATATGTAATCCTACGCTCTCAAAATAAGATACTATTTTAATTCATGAAAGAAGAGCGCAGAGGAAAAAGACTGAACTTCGTTCAAGCAATACTCCATAACTGCATAACTGATAAAAGAGGACACAGAAAGAAGAGGATGCAGCACAAATACGAACAAAGAGGAGAGCAGTACGCATGGATGACTGTCTACTGATATCAAAGGTTCATTGCTAGAGTCTATACTGGACCTGCTTTTGGATGACGGATGATAAGGAACGAGGTGCCAGGCAGCCCTGTCATCCAGCTGAGTGAGGACCTGGGTTATGTTTGTTAGGTTCTGCAGGCAGACTAGGAGTGGAGTATAGACAGGCTAGAGATGAGACAGGGATGTGGACTACGAGCCCTCGTGAAAGACGGTAATTAGAATACCTTGTAGAATACAGTGGTGAATTGGAATAATGTGATGGTAATTAAAAAAACTACATGGTATATCCTCGTGAAAGACGGTAATTAGATAACCTCGTAGAATACAGTGGTGAATTGGAATAATGCGATGGTAATTAAAAAAGCTACATGGTACACCCTCGTGAAAGACGGTAATTAGATAACCTCGTAGAATACAGTGGTGCATTGGAATAATGTGATGGTAATCAAAAAAGCTACATGGTACACCCTCGTGAAAGACCATAATTAGAATACCTTGTAGAATACAGTGGTGAATTGGAATAATGTGATGGTAATCAAAAAAGCTACATGGTACACCCTCGTGAAAGACCATAATTAGAATACCTTGTAGAATACAGTGGTGAATTGAAATAATGCGATGGTAATTAAAAAAGCTACATGGTACACCCTCGTGAAAAACGGTAATTAGATTACTATGTAGAATACCGTGGTGAATTGGAATAATGTGATGGTAATCAAAAAAACTACATGGTACACCCTCGTGAAAAACGGTAATTAGATTACTATGTAGAATACCGTGGTGAATTGGAATAATGTGATGGTAATCAAAAAAACTACATGGTAACATACAAAAACAAGAAGTAGGCTCGAAGCAGCAGAAGAAAAATACATCATAGCCGGTGACTGACTGCGATAACCAACCAACACGAGTTGTACGCTGCAATAATTATGCTCACTAGATGAAATGGCGAAATACATTCCATGATTTGGGGAGACAGTTGTATGACTACCTGAGCATTAATTACTTGGTGCAACTTGTACACAAATTACTGTGAATAGACAGCATCTCTATGGTGGCAGGGATATTAGGAATCTGATATTAATCCTGTTCTGCACAGACGTCAGGACAGAGAAGCGAAAATGTAAATGAAAGCATAAAATATGCGCACATATTATCAGTGAGAACAATGAACTTTAGTTATAATTTACACAGAGATTATTCTAGAATAAATTAGCTGTTTATGTACTTATAAACAGGGTCATAAAACGTTAAAAAAGAAGAGCTTTTATGGAAATTCCAAAATAACTAGTCGTATGTAAAATAAGTGCATACGTATATTGCCGCTTAAAGTAAAGAAAGACTAATCCTACTACTACAAGTCGTAATAACTAAAAAATCCGGCGCATATACACTCATTAAACAACATAGAAGATGAAAAACAATGGCAAGTTTGTCAAACACAAAATTACTTTTGGGATGAAGAAGGAATGTAGAGTTGATCTCGTCAACATCACATAACATTTTATTAAATACTAAGTACATGCAAATTTGCGAACAACATTTCATTTATTGAAAAACAGTCCGAGCAAACAGGAGTAAACTATTCACAATAATAGATAAGATAGAAGTAAAATAGCCGGCGAGATCATAATGACCATGCAAATAGTTACTGCAAACAATGCGAGTATTTCACGTGTCAGGCCAATAAGCCAAAACTGATAAACTGCAGCGTTCGCCCACACACCACAGCCAGGCGCCAGGCAGCCTCGCGCTGCTGCTGCTGCAGGCGACAGCCTTCCATGTCAGTCTTGTGAAGCCTGGTGCAGAATGTTGCCTCAATGTAGCCTGGTGCAGAATGTTGCGTCAATGTAGTCTGGTGCAGAATGTTGCGTCAATGTAGTCTGGTGCAGAATGTTGCCTCAATGTAGTCTGGTGCAGAATGTTGTCTCAATGTAGTCTGGTACAGAATGTTGCCTCAATGTAGTCTGGTGCAGAATGTTGCCTCAATGTAGTCTGGTGCAGAATGTTGCCTCAATGTAGTCTGGTGCAGAATGTTGCCTCAATGTAGTCTGGTGCAGAATGTTGCCTCAATGTAGTCTGGTGCAGAATGTTGCCTCAATGTAGTCTGGTACAGAATTTCACAGTAATGTAGTCGCTCACAGTCGCAGTTTACACATTATAGCATACAGTATTAGCTTAGAGTCTTGGACAATGAGGAAAAAAAGGTAAATGAGGAAAATGCATCCATGAATATCGGCTGCCGTATACCAAAATAATGAGGAGTAAATTATACGTACTGAGAGTTTTAATAGCGCTCTGCACTGACGTTGAATTAAATTTACTTTAAATATTCATTTCTTTTGGCAAAATTTTGTTATACTGAAAACGTACGATAATTGGGATTTCCAGAATGGCTACGAAAACTACACTGTGCTCTAAAATTGTGATCTACAGTACATAGAGATGAGTTAACTTCGCTGTAAGATTAGAAACTTTTTCTCATATTCTTTATAAAGTTTTTCAGGGCGACAAGCAATTGATACCAAAGATTAGTTAAGAAAAAAATCGACATGTGTATCAATATCTTCGTGCGTGGTCAGTAAACACTTCGAAATTTGAGACAGTACGTGCGACGATTTCAAGATTAGCTATGATATATTGTTAACAGCCAGCCCTCGCCTTAAGTAACACTATTTCAAGCATCTATTCATAAAATTAAAAATAGAAGTGGAAAGCTGTCAATGAACCATTTTTGTACGAAATTTTCAGTTGGGTTTATTGTGATTGGATGACAGCTATGAGAGCACGCACTAAAATTCGCATGCAAAAATCTTCATAAACTTGTTAGTACAGGACGCACTGCTTACCGTACGGACAAGATGGCTGTAGGTTTATGACGCTCTCACACGGCTTTACTACATCTGTATACTGTTCTTAGCGATCATAAAAGCGAGTTAGGATAACAGAACACATTAATGGCAGGACAGTGTTTGCATGGTTCTTGACCTGCAACACACTAACTTCTCAACAGTTTTGGATTGGGAAACATGAGCAACAATACGAACCAAGAACTTTTGAAATGACGTCCATTATCTTACTGCTTAATTTTACCACATGATGTAATTAACGTAACATTAAAGCAAGCAGTTGATGCAAACAGAAATGATGCTCTGAAGCTAAATGTTCTACAAAGACGTGTTATAAGTTATCTTGACGAAAATGCTTATGGATGTTTTAACTACATTGTCCTCTAAGTTTTTTTTAGTACATTTGGCTATATATTAAAAATAAAAAATAGAAATCCTAATATGTTTTGAATTGAATTTTATGAATGAATTTGTACATTATATTAGTGCGCTTCACCGTTTTCCCTGAACTAAACCAGAGCTTCGGAGAAGATGTTTAACATAAAGACGAGCATTGATGCATCGATAAAGCGTCAACATAGTACGTTGACAGTGATGTATTAAATCAATTCCATTTACATAACTACGCTGAACACGGACAGTTTAACTCGTAACAGAATATTTTGTGCATAAAGAGTAGCTTAATCGTAAAAAATTAATGTGTTAACATGAAAATTTATGGCGAAACCGAAATCAGCTCTGACTGACTTCCAGGCATCACGGTGATGCGCTAATCTACTCAGATAAAATTTCAGAATTTCCACGCAGTAGGTATGTGAATGTTGTCAAAGTAATAGAATCAATAGACTAATTTGTCCATGTAATTCAATTGACTCCAGCAAACATCGATCCGAACCTGCAGCAAAAGGTATTCTAATGATGGTATTCAAGGTTGAAGGGAACTTTGAATTCTCCTAAAAAACGCAGACTTTTGCTAATACAGCAGCAGATCTAATTAAGTGCATTTCCCATGTAAATCAGTAATTCAAATACGCTAGCACGGGCGGGAGAAAGAGGAAAATTAAGGTTCAAGTGTACTTGACCACTGAGAGCTATGCGCTGTGGTGGTAGGAAGTCGATCTCTTGCTCTCCCGTGGCTGAGTGCAGACCTAAGTGTAGTAATCCAGCGTCGACAGGTACACAAGCTTGGCAGACACACAATCACGGTAGACACACAATCACGGCAGACACACAAGCACGGCTGACACGCAAGCACGGCAGACACACAAGCACGGCAGACACACAAACTCGGCAAATACACAAACTCGGCAAAGACACAATCTCGGCACGCACACAAGCTCGGAAGGCACACAAGCTCGGAAGGCACACAACCACGTAAGGCACAAACGGTAAGATGCTCTATAGCAGCAGAAGCAGTGGATGGTTCTAGCCGTAGGTGCCAAACAAAAACAAGCGATGAACTAAAAGTTCGGCGCTGATTAAGCACACGGAAAAAATGGCACAGTTGGGGGAAAGATTCATCAGAGCAAAGGCTGATCCATAAGAGTTGAGGATAGTCAGGTGAAGGAGCATGGAGCTTGATAAACACACATTATTTGAACTTTATATTGATTATTAGATGACTAAAAAAATTAATTTTCGTAGAAAAAAAACGTTGAAATACTCGTAGCTCGAACTGTTTAGAAAATTCCGATCAATGCAAGGCTCGATGTAAAAAAATAATGATTCTGCGAGTTGAGAGCAAGTTTTTATTGCAAAAGTAAGATTGTTCGATAATTTGGGGACACCTGCAAGTTAACGTGAAGTAGTTACTTTTAAGCGCACGCTGTAACACAAAGAAACCCTCGCTGGAAACTGACAAAACTGCATAACCTCACGTGGGTATTTGACCACATTGATAATGGGTATAATTTCTAATTTTTGGCCATCTAAACCCTCATTTAGGTTTCCTACCGAAGTTAATAATTCACATTAACCGAATGAAATGAACTAACGAAATTTATTATTTAGAACTCATAAAATATCTCGAAAGAATTAGACTCACTGATTTTCTCAGGTAGGATTTCTATGTGTAGTTAGATCTTAAGAGTCAGCTATAAAAATTCATAGCTATCATTTTGAAAAAAAGTGAGGGGCAACTAACCCTGGTTGTTCCAATCTTCATTTCCCTTTTACTGAACACGGACGTAAAAACAGAAATAAAACTTCCACGTTCATGATGCCACTGGAGCAGGCTGCATTCATGATGCCACTGGAGCAGGCTGCATTCATGATGCCACTGGAGCAGGCTGCATTCATTCTTTTTTTAGAAGAGAGTCGTATCAATAAACGACTTCGTTATCTTGGGTTCTTAATCTATCATTTCTTTTTACTGGAGATTAAGGGTTACACATTCATTTTTCTTCTCGTATTTCACGTGTTGGAAGTCATCGCGTGAACAGCTGTGCTTATTTGCACATTTTCTCCTTAAGAGTAGACAAGTATTGGTTCGTTTTTTCCAAATAGAAGACACAAACAATAAATATTTCTGTCTATAAAAACAAAAAACCATTGCGCTGGAACGTTCCTTGTCTGAAAGTAATTTCTACATAAGAATTTTTCCCTCCTTCAGAATGATAGTAGATTTGTACTCACTCGTAAATATTCATTTATTTTTTCTTTGAAAGAATATTGAACCCAGAATTCGGTTAGTTTCTCTTGCGTGCAATCTCAGAAAACAGAAAATCTTCCGGAAAATTGCTCGTTTTGTTAATGACTACAAACGCAAGCAAATAAAAAATAACTCATTTACTCTACCTTTATTCCCCAAAAATGCTAAAAAATAACATGGGATTATTTATTTTGTTAAAAACAGTAAACAAGGGAACAGCAGTATTCTGCTTATTGGAAACAAAAGAAAACAGGACTCCGAGCATGACACTATTTATGATCTCTGGTAAACTGAGCTTGCAGAGCTGGAGTTCTACATTATAATACTAAGACAAGGCCCCATTACACCTACAGCTGGGCCCTGGGCATCATGACGAGCAGCTGGAGGAGACATACGAGCAGTCGAGTGAAAGTCGAGCCGCTGTAGCACTTCTCGCAGTCGAGTACTGCTAAGTTACTGACACCTGAGTCTGCAGCTCCATCACTCTGCAGCTCCATCACTCTGCAGCCCCATCACTCTGCAGCCTCCTCACTCTGCAGCCCTATCACTCTGCAGCTCCATCACTCTTCAGCCCCATCACTCTGCAGCCCCATCACTCTGCAGCCCTATCACTCTGCAGCCCTATCACTCTGCAGCCCTATCACTCAGTAACCCTCTAACTCTTCAGCCTCCTCACTCTGTAGCCTCCTCACTCGGCAGCCCCCTCACTTAGCAGCAATGAATGCAAGTTGAGAAAGGCAGCAAGTTGTCAAGCAGTAGATGGGGTGATACAATAAAAAATGAGTCAGTGCAAATGCAGTCGGCTGATATTTTAAACAGAATGCAGTAAGAAGGTCGTAGTAGACTTGGTGGAGGCAGGAGGCCAGAACAGCAGATCAGGACGATAGAACAGGAGGATAAAACAGAAGAACAGGATGACAGAACAAGAGAACAGGAGGACAGAACAGGAGATCAGGAGGATAGAACAGGAGATCAGGAGGATAGAACAGAAAAACAGGAGGATAGAACAGAAAAACAGGAGGATAGAACAGAAGAACAGGAAGACAGAATAAGAGAACAGGAGGCCAGAACAGGAGGCCAGAACAGGAGGCCAGAACAGGAGGCCAGAACAGGAGGACAGAACAGGAGGCTGCGTGAGCCGACAGAAGAAAGAGAGGCGGTCGCAGTAACGAAATCAACTCCGGTGGCCGTGGTCGTATAACATGTATGGTTGCCTGGCAATCTCGGTGCTTGCAGAGACGATGTGACTTCGTTTGAACGAAAGATGTACAATCATTGCTTTGCAGCAGGCATTCATGCTAGGCCTCTGATGTATAGAATTCAAATAGATGAAAGACGAGAAACACGCACGCATGATGTCGCTTGTACTGGACTTTCTTACGAGGAAAAAAGCAAAGTTCAGAATAGCTTTCAAATTAGGTTATGGTAAAAAAATGTTTATTCCTATGGACAAGTTCACGAGACATTGTGCTCAAAGTAAACCATCGTTTTTCTTTTCTTTACCTCTCGTCCTAACACAAGCAGACTACAGGTGTGATAGAAAGTTGTTCCACGTCACACGATGAGACGGCATGTCGTGACAGCCACCAGCAGGCGAGCACGTCGAGACACCAGCAGGTGAGCACGTCGAGACACCAGCAGGCGAGCACGTCGAGACACCAGCAGGCGAAGACGTCGAGACACCAGCAAGTGAGGATGTAAATACAAATGTGGCGAGGAAATGCAACGGTTCTTTATAATTACAAAATGAATGATTTTTCCGTCGCAAAACTATTTTCGTTTAGAACACTGCCTCATAAATAGTTTGTCTTTCACATCAACATATTTTTCACACATTTTCCACACTGTGAGAAATTCGAATTAATGTATCGTTTTATCATCGCACTTACAGTGATCATTGCTGTTTACGTTAGCCCCTGTAAATAATACACTGAAAGTAACCTAAAATTGATTTAATGAATTGTATTAATTTAATTACTAACTTAATTCTTAGTGCAATTATCTGTGTAAGCGATACAATTTCTCCCCACAGGAGATACAGGGGTTCAGAGATATCGAATTAATTTAACACGCCAGTAAAAATAAGCGAAATAATGTTTGTACACAGTGAGAGAGTTGTTTTGTACCTAACGTTTATAGAGCAAAGCCTATTTTTTACATTCAGTGTTAATGAATGTCCTTAGGGTCAAATTACGCTTCTCTGAACGCCTGTTTTTTATTGTCGTTCAAAATAAAAAAATTCTATCGCTGTTCATTTACTACTGACAAGGAATATTTTCTCCTCACAAGTTTATCAGCAGACGAGTCTCCACGTTCCTTTTATTCGAGTTTTGCCCGTACTTTCAACCTAAGCTCGTCATAATAAATCATTCTTGTGGTGCAGCATTCCTTGTCCCACAGCAGCGTTAGGTGAGTAGGGGAGTCAAGAAACAAATATTTGACAAAGAGGGATGAGGGGAATGAGGAGAGGGAACTTGTGATGAAAGGACGGAGGAGAACACTGTGCTTGGCTGTGTTACCTGACACCTCACGTTGTTGCCCTAAACCTCATCAGCTACCACGGCTTAAAGGCTTCTTGTGCGAATTTTCATTACAAATAAACAAGTTCAAACGACGAAAATAGTACGAGTTGACAAATATTCAAATGGTAAATGAAATAAAACTTCAAATAGTTGTAGCAAGATAAACATGAATCTAATCATGAGGTAGGTATAGTTATAATTGCCACCAGTATGAACATAATATTTGTTTTTGTATTCATGTTTGCTCCGAATAACATCACACTCTTCAGTGCATCGTAATAAATGTTCACAGAATCCACAAACAAATATTTGTATTGGTTTTAAAACCCACTGTTGAATATTTTGAACGTCAACAACATTGGAATGTGCGTTTTTTCTTTCAAATATTATATTCACAAAGAGTATTCAGTCACCCATCGTTCAGAGCCCGATTGATTTTATTCTTTCATCTCGCCTGCGTCTTTATTTCGTTTCTGCCCTGTCAAGCATTCAAGCTAATTAGCTCAGTCATTTTCTGCTGCTGCTGAGCCCCACACACACGACTTATTCCTAAGCACATCAGCACTGCATCTTGCCAATGCTTGTTTTGCCTGCATCCTAATGAGGCTAATTTCTTTTTAACACATTTCCTGCGAAGTGACCCACTGGTGTGTCTCTCAGGTTAGGTTCTGTAATTTTTCAAAGCTTTCTAGGGACTACGTGTACAAAGTAAAGATTTGCACCGGTTAGGCAATCGCAGGAAACGTGTTCATGAATAAAAAAAGTAAGTTTAAATTTTGTGGTAGAGAATGAAATAATTATTTTGAACAAATAATTGACGTTTTTCCTATACTATTTTTAACACCCAAAGGAAAACGTACTCGTATGATGGAAAAGCAACAAAAATTGTAAAATGAAGATGTTCTTTAATTATCAAGATGATAAATTGAACAATGCAGCGGGTGAAGCAAACCTGGTCAATAATATCCTCTGCTGTCGAATAAATTATACAACACAGTCACATCTGTGAATTCATTTGCTACACATTAACTGGAAAACTTATTTTAAAATTGTCTTATACCTGTAATCACGATTTTCCATGAATGATTAGTCTTGTATCGAAGACAAGGAGAAGATGAATTGAAGGAAGGGGAACACAAAAATGAAAGTCTATGGAAAGTCCATGAAAAAATGCTCATGTAATGAAATCCGAAGAAGTAAATGAACGTTAGCTTATTTTTAAGAAATTCTAAGCTATTTTTAAAAGACACGAAATGTTGCAAGCAAAAGTGCAAGACAAATTTTTGGTAAAAAGCGCACAATTGATGCCCAACTCAGCATCCAAGGCAGTAAATTTCACGACCTTGTAGCATACAAACTTAGCTGAGAATAATTTCAGCTCTCCTCGACGCACAATTCTTTTGGGTAAGGCAAAGAATTTCATGCTGTCACATGATTCGAGAGGCATGAGGTCGTTTCTCCACATTAGGAACAACAACCAATAGCACGGCCAACAAATAAACGAATTTCTGTCCCTCTTCTAGTGACAGCTACATGAACACGGGAAGACAGGGTCTTAAGAAAAGCCTTGCTACAACTCAGCAGACTCGTTTGCTTGGTAATTGATTTGTTGATATCATATTAATATTTGCAAGGTGTAATGCTCGAAAGCAATTTTCAACATTTTTGCTTTCTTGCAATTCAATATTTCAAGTATCCTACAGGCTTTGAAAAATGTACACCCAAAACAAAACGTGGAAAATTACGAGAGTATGAAAAACTGATTAATTTGTGCTTAGTAAAGTTTCTTATGATCGAGACGAAAGCTCAACTTTACAAAACTTAATAGGATTTTTTTTACAACTGATCAGATTTTTTTGACTTGTTTGTGATCTTTGGCTTCCATCGAAAGCAACTCAAGCTTCCTCAAACAACATCAACGACCAGGATCGATCGAAAATCATCACTAAATTACTCCCCACAATATGTTTTCACCAACAGTGCTCTCTAAGCCATGATTTATGAAACTAAACATTCCAAGCACAAGCATGTGCCTTCTAAAATATGCACTTGGATGGCAGTGACTACACAGTTTGTTAAAAAAAAACCTTAAAAGTTTCACTAAGTCCTGTCTTCCCAGAGAATTTATGAACTCTGTGTTATTCTTATTCAAGCACTCCTATCACCTTTAGAAAAGCCAGCGTGATTTCTTTCCTCCTGATATATCAGTTTCATAAGACATCCTTAACTGAAAGGGGAAGGAAGTGAGATCTCCGATTGATACAAAACATACTTTCTTACCGAGAAAATTAGAGCAGCTAAGGCCATCACAACTGGATGGAAGCAAAATTAAGCTCACTTCAAATTCTTAAGCAGAGTGCAGCAACATAACTTCCTTTTTCTAAAGCAAAGCGCTTTGAAAAAGAGGAAGTTATGTTGCCGTACCCTGTAGATGGGCCGATCAGTCGCACCCCACCACTAGTCAAAGTAAGCAGGGCCTGAGCGAAGCATGACTCTGCCTACTCGCACGCTTCTTTCTTTTTTTAAGTAAATCAGAAGGCGCTAGAAAATGCCATTTGCCATCTTAATTTTTCTTTTTCATTTCCTTCGATCCTGACTTTTTGATGACTTTTCTGTTAGATTTAGGTCATTTGGGTACGAGCGCTCATAAACATGCGTTCATTAACGCTGACCTTATCAGCTACCGAGATGTTGTGAATCTTTTGAAGAAGTGTTAACTTAAATAAAATATTGACGGATTGATTCCACTTTATGCTTTTTTTCAGTAAGACATGAAACGCTTATTATAGCGAAGAAACTGATGACTTTACAGGTTTTTTGGTGATAGTCAATGCAGAAGAACTGATCAACTCAATTAGAAATATTACTGTCACCATATGCCTTTTCAGCATTGCATTCTCTTTGCCAGTATTCTGAAAGTGACTTCGTACACCGGAGAACGCTGGAATGTACCGTAGTGCAAGCCGTAAGTAACATACTGCGTTAGAGGGAAGCACATTCATTGGCCTTTTTTCATTTACCTCGCAAAATTTGGCATTTAGCTTGCTATGCCAGTATTTGGAACACAGAGTGCTTACGCCATTCATGGTGCAGATGTGCTTGGAATTATATTGAAGATACCCCACACTTTTTGAGAATCTGGAAAAATTTCACGGCTGTATTGACCCTAATCAGATATTTCTGTTTTAGATTGGTTATGTATTAGTACGATCAATATTTGCAAATAGCACTTCCTGAATGATGCAAAATATTGTAGCAAGATTTGAAGTTTAGAGAGGAAGTACTATACAACTTGCTAATGCAACCAGTGAAGACAAAAGACTCAGAAATATGGATGCTCATCAGCCATACCGAGACAATGTTCTTAAACTTCGGCCCAAATTGCAAGCTATAAAGCAGACCTCAAAGACGTCGTAAAAATAGCCAACTTGTGCAAGTTCTCTAATTTGTGAGAATGCGTTATCACAAAAAACGAAGTTAGACTTTGAGCGATATGGCTATCATTGTGAAGGGATGACTTTACACGGACGAAGCTACACGATCAAAATCGTTTTTTCTAAGACGTCTGTCAAACTTTTCTCTTACATAGCTGACATCTAAATGCAGGAACATCAACTTCTAGGTCCTTTAATTGAAATAGAAAGTTCATAAACTTTATTAACCATATCGAGTTTATAATGTTTTTTTTTTAATTTTCGTTACGGGAAGAAGTTTTCGTATGTGGAATGAATACAGGTTCAGACATGTATTCTCCATTGAATAACTATGAACAATGACTTAGAGGTGACAACAAAGTGTAGTATTTAGTATACTAAATGAGCTAAATATCGAACACATACTATGCTAGTAAAACAATTCAGAGAATGTGTTGTTTTAGCCACGCGTGTGCTGAAGCAAACAAACAGAATTACATTTAACATCAGAAAAACTGATAGCGCAAGCGATGCTAGTTAAATAGTTTCTACTGAAAGCACTCAAACACTCATAAGAGAAATTGAAAAAAGAAGTTCTTGGCACCGACCAAATTCTTCGACACTGAAAATTTCCCAGAGTTGAAAAATTCAGTACAAGTAAGAACGAAATTTTACACACTTCAGGTGACATTTCTAAACATATTGAATAATATCCTATACATTTTATGATACATTACTGTGACAAATCTAGTCTGCAAATGATTTTAAACCATCAGCAGTATGGTTGAATCCTTTATGAAGCAATTTTTAGTAATAACAGATAATAATAGAAACATTGAATAGAGAAATATGTCGACATTTTTACTGTGTTCTAACATAGATACCAGTCATCCATTTTATTCAAGCGCGTATTTTTTGCCGTAACTTAAAGTTTACATTCTGCTTACCTTCTGTAACAATAAATCGCTAGTTTTACTTCAGGTCTGAGTTAGTAGTTAGTATGTATGATTACGACAAATTCAACAACAAACAATAGTCTATTTGACGTAGCCAAGTACAAGGTCTATTCAATTTATAACGCCCCCAATATTTTCTCTGAAGACTAGAGACAGATAGAAAGATGCATTTGTTTTAAAATCACAGCAAAATATCTACGATAAATAAAACAGAACAGCGGAAAACATCAGAATGAATTAGATTCTATGATCAATTCAGCAGATTTTGCCAGTGTAACACTAATTCACCACACAGAAGTGCGACGATGTCCAGTTTGCATAGTGAAATTTATAAAAGAGACCGGAGCGATGGCTGAACAAAAGTTTGGTTCTGTAGTTCCCCAGAGAAAACTAAATTTTTCCATTTTCATGACAACAATTTGGAATTATCGATGAAGAAATGAAGCGCAATAATACCAGTTACTCATGCCTTAGATTGATGCCAAAATAGGCTGCGAGAATAGATTTTCTCATTCGTACAATTGAGTAATGTTGGCTTAATTGTATTCTTAAACGTTAGAATTTTTCAAATGTTGTCTAATCGTAGGAAACAATCACTGGAAAATAAATTTTGTTCAAGTGTTGAAAAAATGGCAATTTCCATTAAATAAAAGCGCATGAAAGTAATTTAGCGTCATCGTGCCACTTTATTCTCTTTGTCTTCCTTTTGTATCAAAATGAAATGCATAAAAAATAAATATACAATTTAATTTTCAATATATAAGAAAAATAATTCAGTAAAAGACGATAGTTTTATGACTGAATGTTACTTCCGAACGTAGAAAATGAAATATACTTCAAAATACCAACTATGTTAAAATAACAACTACAATAACATCAAGAAGAACACCGCTCAATACGAAACCCACCAAATGTTCAGTAAACGATAAAAGAAACTATCAGTTCTCAAAACACGGAGAGAAGTTAAACTAAAACTAGTTATTGAAAAACTAAGACACCCAAAGGCTTTCGAAAAACAAATACTGAGCAAATAGAAGCAAAGGACGTGAAAAAACATGACAAGCGTTCACACAGCTTCTGAAGAGTGAGCTGTGGTGCGCCTGTTGATTGCAACTCTTGGCCGCCATCGCAACAGGTGTCTTTTGCAGCTTTGTTATCCACGCTGTGACAGCCTTCCAGCTCCCAGCCAGCCGTGCTGAGCTGTTCCAGCTCCTAGTCAGGCTTGCTGGGCTCTTCCAGCTCCCAGCCAGCCGTGCAGAGCTGTTCCAGCTCCTAGTCAGGCGTGCAGAGCTGTTCCAGCTCCCAGCCAGGCGTGCTGAGCTGTTCCAGCTCCCAGTCAGGCGTGCTGAGCTCTTTCAGTAGACGTTTAAGACGCACCGACTGAAATTTTATTTATTTACACCTTGCCGCTAAGCGTGGGCCCTTAAGCTGTTCTCAGGCTCAGTGTTGCTTGGTGTGAAGTGAACGGAAAGCGCCAGTGCAAACATGAATGGAAGTTTCCTATGGAGAACATGCCTTACGTCTCTTGTATCCCAACTTCCAATACAAGCACAGACTCAGATTTTACGTGCGATAAATGAGCGTCCGTAGACAGTACAACAGTAAATTTCACATGATCTCTGTACATTTTACGTCTGCAGATATTACATTATAAAATTTACGTTCAAAAATTTTTACATATTTGAACTTCATTTAGCCAGATTTTATAGTACCGTACTCCTCAACGAGAGACTTCACCCCATTACCAGACTTTATACTTTTAAACTTTACATTTCAAGACATGACATTGCCAGACTTTTTAATATCGGACTTCTTCTCTTACGAGACCAACATTAATAAGCAATTTTCTGGTGGTGAAACACATTAAAAAAGTCTCAGTAGTCAGAAAAAGTTTATGTTCTACCTACAATAACAGAAGTAAAATCTTTCAACGTTTCAATCTATGTTGTCCATATTTCATCTTCGTGCAAAATTTTATTATACTTTATTGAAATTCGGCTGCATAGTTAAAAATCAGCAACGAAGTACACATGCTTAAAAGACACAGAGTGAAAAATAATATTCAAATTCGTTCGATGTACCACTAACACATGAATGACATGGAATTACAAGACAAATGAATGTTAATTTTATTGCTTTTTATTTCAGTGAGCAGATGCATCTGAGCACTCTGCAGCACTCAACACACGAGCACTGGAGTCATCTGATGCCGGCGGCGTGAGAATTAATGTCAAAAAGTTGCATTTAAAAGGCAGGGATGAAGCGACATCTGTACGCAGATAAATGACTGTGGATATCAACAAGATAATTCACATATTCATTGACAACGTGTGATGTTATTCGTTGCTAGTGCAGTGCAATTATTTCACTAACGCAGAATAAAAGCTTATTGTCTTTAAATTTACTTCAAACGAGTTCATAGAGTTCAAAAATACAATTGAAAATTACAGAGAAGAACCGAATTTAAGCTGCAAACAGTGGCTTTCAGAATCAAATCAAAGCAACCAGAATATAGTAATGAATGAGTTGATGCTTTTTCAACAAAGCTGTCTACGAGAAACAGTCTTTCACAAGCCATACATTGATAATGTGGTTATTTAGTAGCTGTGTTCAGGGTACACTATGCTAATGTCATTTAGAAGTCATGTTCCGGAGCTCGCTGCTGTCTGCAGCGGTGCCCGGGTAATTAGCTATGCATTGCGACTGAATGAGAGCATTGAGCCACACAGAGGTTATTACACTCTATTGATCACAGACCTAGCGTCTTTTGGATGACGAGGTCACGGAGTTAGTATTCCAATTAGTTGACGTAGAGGAGAAGGGATCAAACAGTATGGCTTATAGTGCAATGGTTCGTGAGATTCACGAAAGTGAGTCTGTTTCTCTGAACGGATGATCAGATTCGGAAGTCAGTTTCTGCACAGTGAATAATCAGAGTAATAAAACTATGTTTGTGTATGAGTTGATATTCACATTTAGTTTGCGCTTGTGAATGGTCAAATTCAGAACACGAAATCATTATCTCTGTTCATGGCCATAACACACATTTCAATCAAAATATAGTCCCATATTCTATAATAAGTGATAGGAATTTACGTTTCTAGGATAATACACAGTTTTATTTTTATCAGTGTTGAATGTTATGAAGAGCAAACAAAGGCTGTACTACATAATTTAGTCATCGTAAACATTTTTCTTAGTGACTCCTCCTGAACAAATAACCAGGCACAAAGTATCTCCGTCAGCCGGTCATCACATCAATCAAGGGCCTACATCGTTGACTAAAAATGCTGCAAAAACGCTTCTTAAATGAGCAAATTTTCTGAAATAATGTATGTGTATTGAGGAACATTGATTCTCAATTCTCACGATGACAAACTTTTGAAGCAGAAGCTGTAGGTGTAGTGGCTCCAAAGGTCTAGGGCTCTAGGCCAACAAAGCCAGAACATTTTCCGCCGAATATCACAAAACGCTCGTTTGTGCATTGCAGCATGGAGTGCAAAGGACGTCAGGGAGAGAAAGTGCAAGTTTCCCTCGTACACAAACTTTCCCACAAGCAGCGACTTCCTTGTTAAGAGGGAATAAGTACTATATGTATACAACATGCTCTGTAAATAAATCTTCCCTCGTGATGCATACGTGTTGGAAAAAGCAAAATCCAATGCAACGGGATAAAGGTAAAATAACTCATAAAGAAGTTGGCAGAAACCACAGCGTAGTTTTGGGAGCTTTTAGGGGAAATATCGAAAATAAATATAAGTTTTACACAACGTTTGCAAATTCATGCATTAATCCAGAACTTTTTATATTGTACATCATAAAAATTATTAATACATACTTTGTTCATTGTTTATTTACAGCTCTTGTTGCGCCAAAGGATTTATGGATTTCAATTTTGGTTTCATTTAGATGATAGACAGCACTTTTATAACTCATATGTCTTACGCTGACCAGCTTTTATTTAATCACATACACGACACTATGGATAGAAGGACTAAATTTCCAATTTCTGCGAAAAAATACAATGGTCCGATAACATACTGATAACTAGTAATGAAAATATGATTACATTGAAATTTTTGAGTAATGAATCCAAAATTTAAAAAAAATACTTCTAGAAGTAAAATAATAACTTTTTAAAACTCATCTCTACTCGTATGCATCGTGTACAGTTTGCATCGTGTATAGTATTCATCATATATGGTATGCATCATGTATAATATCCATCATATATAGTGTGCATAATATAGTGTGCATTGGGTATAGTACGCATCATATATGGTATGTATCATGTAAAGTATTCATCATATATAGTGCGCATCATGTAAAATGCGTAAACATACCATGTATTCGGAGCGCATGAAACTTTAGTTGTCTTCAGGATTTCATATTGTCACAATTTTTACAATTGGTTCTTGCTTTCTGTTCAAAACCACACTAACACGAGGACACCTGTTCAAAACCACACCAACATGAGGACACCTGTTCAGAACCACACCAACATGAGGACACCTGTTCAGAACCACACCAACAT
>VCRD01000364.1:91869-152674 GCA_006783055.1 Trinorchestia longiramus
ACGAGGACACCTGTTCAGAACCGCACCAACACGAGGACACCTGTTCAGAACCGCACCAACACGAGGACACCTGTTCAGAACCGCACCAACACGAGGACACCTGTTCAGAAACACACTGACAAAGACACAAGGATGCATCACGGTCACAATACTTCACGCGAAAGAGATTCAGTAAATTGAAATATAATAGAATTTTGAAGAGAATTCATGAAAACCGATGACGCATAAGCGTATCAACGATTCAAAATGTTATTTTGTTTTTAGGTGGAAACTTGCTTACCTTTTGAGCTGAAGCACTTTAAAATTTTACTGGTTTGCTCTTATATCTAAGTAATGCAATCGTAAAAATTTCTCCGATTGGTTGTGCTTTCTACGTGCACGGACAAAACATTTCTTGAACATTCTGACAGACAAAGAAATTTCCTCAAACCATTACCGCAATAACGCAAGTTACGAAATAAACTTTAGATTTATTATCGAAGAGAAATTCTCATTAGTGGCACTGGGATGCAAACTCTAGACTTAATATCGAAATTAAGTCAATTAACTCAAGTATTATGCTTGCTAAGTTAAACGCCGACGCAGCATAACTTTTTCATTATGTTCTACATTAGGTCAATAAATATACGATAAATCATGTAGCCTCGTTATGTACAACATTAAAAAAAACCGTGCTCAGTCAACTCATTTTTTGTTTGTTTATCATCCAACATACATGCACTTGTCAATTTAAGAACATGTATTAATTTTTTGTAGCTAAGCCACTGAATTAATAACAACGATGATAACATGCTTTAACGGAATTGAAGTTCGAAACTTCAGCAAAAATTAATTCGCACGACTAAATTTAATTGGTCCGCGCCAAAGCATTCAATTTTAATGACTTCATTATCCAGAGCCTCTCATAATCTGTTTGTGTTCTGAAAACTCTGCAAAAAAGTTCAGAAGAAAAATACGACAATTTTGTAAACGCTTTGAGGCGTGACTTTCTAAATTAAAAATAAGTTCAGGAACTCAATCAGCTTCTGCTTTTATTTGCTGTTTAAATATTTCCAGCACACATGCTGGAACGCTAAATATTCACCTGGTTCATATTCATTCAACATTTTTTCAAGACCCTCGTTCAAAAAGCGCACACACTTAGAGCCTGTAGATAAGCATTCTTTGCTTTGAAACCACTTCCAGAAATGCACAAGCATGAACTCCGACCGCTTCAATGCGGTCAAATAATGCCTCCCTGGTCCCAGTGAATTTGTAGGTTGCACTGAACTTTAATAGCGTCGGAGATAAACAGTTTTTCGTTAGAGAAAAGCGTTTTTTGTACGAGACATGCAGTTTGACCCACGAGACAATCAGCTTTTCGTCCGAAAAAAAAGTTTTTCGTAAGAGACATGCAGTTTAACTTACGATACAAATAGTCTTTCGTGCGAAAAAAGCAGTTTTATCATACAAGAAAAAAGTCTGTTTTTACCATTCGCACAAAAAAGCCTTAGATACCCGAAATTTAAAATTGATCCAAGGTTTGAGCTAACTTTTGTTACCTTGGAAAATTCGAACTTTTGAGTGAGAAAACGAACATTCTACACAGAAGCTCAAACGAGCTCCTTGTTTTCTCAGGGAACAGCGCTGGTATTTTCAAAGCTGAGACAAAATTCTATGCAGGAATTGTGATCAGTTGCCCCACAACCCACTGAGAAACACATCTCTCAGTTGCCGTGCTGGTAACGATAAATAATTAATTATAATAGCATATAGTTGAAGTTTGTACACATTGCCCAGTAGAGTATTACACGAAAAGTGTAAAACACAATTAGGTATCTGAAATGTGGGAATTATTGACATAGTGCTGTGCCTATGGACTTAGATTATGTACAGTGTCGGAGTTCAATTTCTAACCACACATTCGTATCGAAAATCATATGTTTAAAATTAAAATACTTTGACACTTCAATTTCATCAGCATCAATATTAATGCAAACAAGCAGTACATTTACAAGCAAAATAAAGTTACATGTCTGCAGTTGCTCAAGAAAATGAGTGTTTTTCTGCTGTTACCCATGGCCATCTTCACGTACCTTAATTCATTATATTTACTGTATACACTAACATAATGGCTCTCATCTCTCTCATTATGCTGTATGTATTCAAGACATCTTTTAAGTAGTATGTAACACTGATGAAGGTAACATTAATCATAGAGTGTCGGCTACAGTAGAAGTAACAGGTTACTTTCCAGCAGGTCAGAAACGTTTCAGTCGCGCGGTGCGAGTCACAGAGGAAGGAAACGCTTCAGTCGCTCCCTGTGTGAAGGCGAGCGCAGGCACTGCAAATTATAAAGGTCTTCAGTACATACACATTGCGTCACTGAAACTTTCATCAGAGAATTTTAATAATTTTGATGTGGACAAGTTCCAACTTGTGTTACGATGATGTTTAGTGCCCGAAGAAATTCGTTTATACTTTTTCTAAGAATACAACATATGTTTTCCGTGAAATATTTGAACATTTAATTTGAAAACATCGATGAAAACACGGATTCGTAACAAGAAATTGGAGAATGAGGATGAATGACAAATCAAAATAGAAACTCTTCTTAGAAGTGAACTTTTTGAACAAAATATTTGAGCTAGTGAACCTATGTACAAAATCTTAGTGTACCAGAGTACACGTGTATTAAAAGTTAGTGTGATTATGTACCCGAGAAAATAATCGATAAAATAAGCTCAATATTACACCCTTTGTAGACAACTGATGAAACACGTATTTATTGAGTGAGTAGCTGAGAGCAATAACTAATATTGCGGTGGATTATTAGGAAATATTGCAGACGTTAACGCTATCAATGACGCCGCGAGTCAACACCACTGGAAATCAGTCGCACTCGACGCGACTTCCGTGGTCACCTCTTCAGAACATGAAGATTATTTCCACAGAGAGTGGCAACATCGAAACTGTGACAAAATTTACGTGTGGATGGAACACTAAAATGAAAACTCATGAGACAAAGGGATGGTGCAGCGAATGAATAAAGTTTCATGTATGATAAACAAAACTTATGAGACAAAGGGATAATGCAGAGAATGAATAAAGTTTTATAAATGATAAACAAAACTTATGAAACAGAGGGATAGTGCAGAGAATGAATAAAGTTTCATATATAATAAACAAATCTCATAAGGTTAAGGAATAGTGCAGAGAATGAACAAAGTTCCACATATGA
The DNA here is from genome assembly GCA_006783055.1 of Trinorchestia longiramus. Classification (NCBI taxonomy): domain Eukaryota; kingdom Metazoa; phylum Arthropoda; class Malacostraca; order Amphipoda; family Talitridae; genus Trinorchestia; species Trinorchestia longiramus. Next base: position 95,090 of record VCRD01000364.1, read on the forward strand.
TTAACAAAAAACAAGTTTGTGTGATGCAGGAGAATGGTTGGTCAGTTCAGAGGCTGAAGATTTGAGCAAAGTGGAGAGCGTTGTAGTTACATAAGTAAGATACCCGGAAATGGTATCAAATTATTCTTAGAATATATTAACACTCTGCTTCCATTCATTATACGTTTATCTGGGGTCTAGATTTAAAATATTTTCATTATATATTACAGGGATTTGAATCTATAAACAACAATAATGTGGGTACTGGAATTTAATTAATAAAATTAATCTGGAATAAAAATAAAATAATTATTCATGCAAATTTAGGAGTAGTTCCTACCCTATAATTACGCTATAATTATTTTCCAAGTATGGTGCATCCTAAAGAATTTCTTAGAAAAAAATTAAACATAGTCACACAAGTTTTTCTTGATGGCTTACAATCGTAAAAATCGTCTCCAGTCATCTAGTGAATTCCAGTCCATTGAAACAAATACAGGTGGTCTTTTTTTCATAGGTAAAGTGCAATTAACTACGGTCATGAGTCTGGGGGATGACTACACGAGTGTTTTATTTGAAGGACTCAAAACGTTAAGGTAGAGCAATAATTTGTAAAGTAAATCTTTATAAAACAACAACCATACTAGATGGTGGCAGGCAGCGCACTAGCAACATTTCTGAACAAGAGAATCCATATTTTGGTTACATCGAAACATTACCTGCACTACAGTTTAACTGTACCTGCACTGCTGTTTAACTGTCCCTGCACTGCAGTTAAACTGTCCCTGCACTGCAGTTTAACTGTACCTGCACTGCAGTTTAACTGTACCTGCACTGCAGTTTAACTGTTCCTGCACTGCAGTTTAACTGTTCCTGCACTGCAGTTTAACTGTTCCTGCACTACAGCTTAACTGTTCCTGCACTGCAGTTTAACTGTTCCTGCACTGCAGTTTAACTGTTCCTGCACTGCAGCATTACTGTACCTGCACCTGCAGCATTACTGTACTTTCACTACAACTTAACTGTATCTGCACTGCAAATTTACTATACCTGCACTGTAAATTTACTGAATGTACACTGAAGCTTTACTGTACCTGCACTACAGTTTAACTGTACCTGCACTGCAGTTTAACAGTACCTGCACTGCAGATTTACTGAAACTACACCGAAGCTTTCAGTAAGCACGGCAGCAAACTGTAAGTATCTTAATTGTTTTGTGAATATCTACGAGTCGCGACTTATTTTTATCAGTAATTGCGTAAGGCAACAATTATTCCTAGCAAATTTATCATTCGTTTAAATTTAATTGTGCTCGGTTTGGCTGGGTAATTCGTTCCATTAACAATTACTTAAGCAGAATTTACTTGTTGAGTGGTCTTTAATCGCACTCCCGCCGGCGCTTGCGAGTGAAAATATTAGACAAAGTGAGTTGAAGTTTAGATGCAAAAATTATGGCATCCGGTTGTATTATCGAATGTAAGTTGTGCTTAGCTTACAATTTATTCAAGAGAAAGTCATCTCAAACTAAGATCAGTTTCCAGGTTTATTGAGAGGCAAAAACCTTAGTTAGAAAATTCATTAGTGTACAACAAGAATCCTTCGAATATCAACACCACGAGTGATACGAACACCGTGTTTTGAGAACCTCCTCAATTGTGGATGCTATTGACTCCCGTTTGACCGTCACACGTTGTCTCAGAGATAAATATTTTTGTCATAATTTCCAAAGCGTAGACAGACTAGCATAGAACACAAACTGATGATCATAAACCACAGCTTTCAGTAAGAAAAAATTTGAGTACATCATCTGAAGTCATCCCATGTAGATTGCCTGTCTTGTAGGAAGAAAACGCTCCAAAATATCGCACTCTTCGTCAAAATTAATTGTTATAGCTAGATTTGTTAAACAACTTTCACCCAGTGAGGTAGAACACAATAGTATCACTATAGTTTGAGAGGGAAAAAACGTCCAGACAGTGAAGTGGCACTTGTATAAGCGGTCATAAACGCAAAATTGGACGGTCTATTAGGTTCCACACGAGTACCAACCAAAGCTCTCACAGTTTTTCGCACTTGTACAGAAGTCGTCTTGCACAGACATGCCTGTACAGTCATGCCTGACAAGCTCCTCTACGAGAGCATTTGAAGAATGTGAAGAGCAATATCGAAACTATTTGCCTCGTTCAATTTTCTACTTCCGATAGTACGTTACCGGTACGGTAAGGTTCAGAAACGAAATCTTATGATCCCCAAAGTGTGTTTCATACTTCAAGGCACTTACTTCTTTTGCATTTCAAACTAAAAGAGTGGGTTGTATTTTTATTATCTAAGGACTTCATCTGCCTGAGCCTAGTTGGTAACTGTCGCATATTGTATTCTAAATTTGTGTGATAGGACTCACATACAGAAAACGGCTAGCTTTGAAAATTTATTATTTATTCAAATAATGATAAGAAATTTTGGATAAGCATGTACACATTATTTCCATGGAGAAAACTATGAGAAGAATTATCCAAATATTAAATTCATAATTAACAAAATAGCATCATATGCAAATAATTGGCGAAAATAAAAATTGTACTTAAAATCATTTTAATTTCTGCAATGCTATTTGTTATTCTATAACCACTACGTTAATAAATAACCTAAATAGGATACTGTTGCATTTTATAAAAATTACAATTGATTTTTTCAACAGAATTCTCTACTTTATTACGAATGTAATAAAGACTTTATTACGAATGTAATAAAGACTGCAACCAAAAGAAAAATTAAACACTTCACATTAAGTTGATAATTACAATCGACGGAAGCACTTACAATTGTAACCTACTGCTAAAATTATTTTGCAGTTGCAATACTAATAAATTAGTTCGATAATCTGAAGCAGGTACCTAAAAACTCAAATCTGATTTACAGTTATTGAAGACGATAAATGCAAATTACGCAGAGACGCTAGGAAATTACTTCTGAAAGAGCATCTGGGAAAGGAGTTCACAACTATAAAAGTAAGTTAAATGTTAGAAGTAAACTCCGTAGACTACAACACCCTTTCATACACTACAGTGCACATCTAGCCTTCCTTTATTTCACAGTAGACATCTAAGATGTAAATAAATTCCACAGATATAGCGAACACTAACAATATAACGTAGCCTCCAGCTACCTTCAGGAGATGTGCTATCGAGTACCTGCAGGCAGCGGAACATCGAACGATTGTAATTAAAAGATGAGGTCCAGCATTGCTGTGTTTTTTGTACTCTTACGAACGAGCGGTGAAATGATCAACCAATAGAATTTTTCGAATACTGCCGGCAAGCAATTGACATTCAATCACATTTTTATGATATACAAAATTTTATTGCTATGGAAGTTGAACTGTTAATTGAATTTTTTTTAGAAAATCGCGGGATAAACGCGGCAACGAAACTCAATAGATACAACGTCTAAGCTTCAATCGCTCTCTATAATTCTGAAGAGACAGCTTCAGTGCAGCAAACAGCAATCGAAGCAGGGTAATTTTTTACTCCCATCGTGGCCATCGTCGATTTTATACTTCCATTTTTAAAAGTGCATTACTGAATTTTCCTAAATTACATTTGAAATGGTATCTGATTTACCAGTTATATAGACTGACATTACCAAATGCAGGCGTGCTCAAGAAAACCCCTAGTTCACATCTAAATGACCTCAAGAAGGGACCGGCACAATTCATATATCAGAGGAGTGTTGAAAGAGATCTGTATATTTGCCACTATCAAAATACTTGTAATTAAATTCAACCACTGATGAACTTGAGCTAGAATGATTTCCGAATTATATTTCTTTGCTCTTAAACTAGAACAGCAAATCTCAAGTAAGCCGAAATGGAAACTTAAATTATTTTATATTAATGTCAATTAATACAAACAAGCACAAACTTGAAGACATATAACCACCCGCATTGCGACTTTCCTGATGAACTGCAAGTTTGAATAAATCTAGTGTGTTACATTCAAAGTAACCGTTCATGTTAAATATTTGACTACGGTCCATCACCAATTACTGCATTTTTTAAAACCATCAGTACTTGATTTCTGTCAACTGGAGTTTGGTTCGTAGTTCTCCCTTTAGATCGTCGTGTTAGGCAGGTGCCAGAAGTTTTTTCTCCTAAATCCCATAAGACACTGCAACTTCGAAGAAGTTAGAATGACGTTGTTCTTATTAATGGGCTTATTTATCCACACAGAAAATTTTAAAAATCAGCGCCAGTAAAATTGATGAGGTTGAGAAGAAGTAAAGTAAAGTTAATTCAATGAAAGAAGAGTTTAAACACTTTTTTACATATATCGAAAAATAATTCAAAACAGATACGAAAGTGCAGTATAGTGGATATTTCGGAAATTGTCAAGGAATTCATTGAATTTACTTTCACACCTTTGATGCACAACGTATCATGAGATACTTCAGATAATCAAATTTATAAACACTAATGAATGTCCAATAAGGATGGCCGAAAACACGCTATCAAGGTCATAGAGAGTTCATGCGTGTGAGCGCAGTGTGTAGAAATACTCTAGTATATTTTATTATGAGAGTAACTCTCTTCAAATCCTAAAGAAATATTCTACCGTCACAATACCTGAAAGCATTTCTCAACTGTCGATCAAAACACTCCATTTTCTCACAATTGTCGAAATGAAAGTAAAAAATTTGAATGATCGGTAAATGTGCCCGCCAAGAATAGTATCACATCACAATAAATACCTCGATACCATTATCGTTTTTTTTATATTCATCTTAAACTACCGAGCACAAAGTCAGGATGCTTTTTGTTGTTGCTGCTTAAACTCACTCAGGCTATTATACATAGCGTTCCTTTATGCTGGAAAAGACTTCCTAATTACATAATTATTAACGAGTGAATTTCAATCACTTATTAACAGCATAGCACTGCGTCATTGGTACTCAACTTTATTATGTTAAGCCTTTGGTGCGTTCCCAATTTTACCTAGTCATCAATTATGCTATCCATGATGAAAATAATCAATTTAGAATATATTATATCAAGCAGGAGTAAGTACAAGCAAATTGAGTGTTGCGCAGCTCGGGATCATCAAGCAGACAGAAGCAAGGTACCCTTTACTTTTGGAGCATAGATATTACTGACGCTTTGTCAAAAATGCTATGCTACAATTATGGAATATAGCAAAATTACGCAATGCTTCTTCGTTTTTAAAACTTACTCTTTGAACATCTTTATTCGCACAAACGTTGTTCTTAATATTGATACAAATAGAGTCATGCGATGCTGCTTCTTTTTAGAAACAACTGCTTCCTACATGCAAGTTCAAGAGAAATCAAACACTCACTAAGCAGGCAAGAGCAGAGTAAATACCGTACCTAAAAGGAGCATACTGCAACAGTGTTTGTTAAATCATTGAAATTCACCATGGAAGTAAATCTGTGCAAGTTAGATACGTTAGTGTAGTATTTTTAAGCTCTAGGAGAGAAGTTGCGAGGGAAGTAAGAAGTTTCTCCTGCTCTGAGTTTGCATACTTGCATAATTGCTTAGATCTGACGACTAAATGAAGACTGAGAAGTTCTAAGGTTCCAGCATGAATAATTAGTTTTCAAAGAGGAATAGTTGCGTATATTTGCCACTATCAAAATACTTGTAATTACATTCGTCAACTGATGAACTTGAACGGTTCATTTAACTTCTTATTAGACTTGGAGCAATATTAGAGGCAGTAATTCAATAAAGCCAGTACCGTATTTTCTGCACTTCGGCACTCGGCACTTAAAAGCCTTAAATCGGCACTTAAAAGCATTAAGTTTTCACAAAGCGATTTCACTTGAGAGAAACCTTAGAGTGAACTGCAAGCCAGCGCTCCTCATGTAACATACTCAAACATTTTAAATCAGCTAAGTCAGTCTAGCTAGTCCATGCGCATTATAATAAAAAACTTTAAAAGGACTCAATTTCAATGTATATTTTAGACTCGCGGATAAAGGTTACGACATCAGCGCTGATTTCTTAAACTCAATACACGCCTGACTGGAGGAACTCTTTTGAGATTTAAAACTATGTACATCAATGAGTTTTGGGTGTATGACTTTATTCAATATAGCGCTTATTATACTCAATATTTCACTCATTATACTCAATATATTACTCATTATACTCAATATATCCCTCATTATACTCAATATATCCCTCATTATGCTCAATATATCCCTCATTATGCTCAATATATCCCTCATTATGCTCAATATATCCCTCATTATACTCAATATATCACTCATTATACTCAATATATCACTCATTATACTCAATATATCACTCATTATACTCAATATATCACTCATTATACTCAATATATCACTCATTATACTCAATATATCACTCATTATACTCAATATATTACTCATTTTACACAATACATTAATTTTTATGCCCAATATAACATTCATACTCAATATAGCACTCGTTATACTCAATATATCACTCATTTTACTCAAAATATCATTCATTATACTCAGTATAGCACTGATTAAACTCAATACAGCCCTCATTATATTCGATGTATCACTCAGTATACTCAATATATCACTAAATATTGAGTGATGTACAGATATATACATACCTCGAACTATTTATTACTCAAAGTACCAACCAAAGATGAGCAATATAATTAGTTTCAGTTTTATAAGTTTAAGCCCTCTGAATAATTAATATCTGTTCAAACGTTTTATTTTAGCGTAAGGCCGTTGCCTCAGAGAGCAATTTTTCTAAATAGACTTAGATTTTCACAACAATAACGTGTTCTGAGACGTGAAAGACCTCGTGTGGATTCACTCACAAACCAAAACGCATTGTGATGCAGCTGAACTCGCAACGAAATTTGGTTGCGAAATTGGACTCACTCGCAAAAAATTTGGTTGTAAAATTTGACTTACTCGCAACGAAATTTGGTTGCGGGACTCTCACTGCCCGCTTATCAGCATAATTCTGCAGCCTCATTACAAATATTTATTTTCACAAACGAGAGGTATTTCAGAATTGCAGTGGGCGCTGGGGGTAATATTGCAGCTAGCTCTTCTCTGCTAACACAGAGGCAGTAATACAGTAGGGCCATATGAGCAGTGCTGTCGTAATGTGTAACCTTGTCTTATGTGACCAGTGTGGCCACATGCAAATCTAAACCCACAAAGCCTTGCTTACTTTGGTCTTGAAATGAAAGTTAAAGTTAATTTTTATGTTAAAATAAAGCGAAGGCTGCGTATCCTTCATGGCTATAAAATTCAGCCAGTGACCCAACAGAGAGAGAAGCAAACACCAATCATAGAAGTTTTGTGACCGAAAAAGCTATGAAATCGTAAGGGTATATTTTTCTCATATTTTCACTACTCCTACTACTTTATTTGGGTACCTAACCGAGATAGGTTTCTCTAAGCGCATTTTCCCCCAAAACACGTATTCTCTTCACTTGTGTATATGGTGTACACAGTACAACATACACTGTAGTTTAACTAAGACTAGGAATGCATTACTTAGCCACTGAACAACTTTTTATGTCCCCGAGCATGCTATAAAACGAGACACTCTATTAACACCTTCATCGGGCTCCCTCGTTCCAGTTGAAGCAAACCCAGGTCAGGTAATTGTAACGATCAGCTCGGAATAATTGGATTTAATTACCGCTTGATAATGAAATCACCCAAAAAGGTTTTGTCCAAATATGGCCTCAGTTGTAAAATAAGGTAGAAATGGCCTCTATTGTAAAATGAGGAAGTTTCAGTAGCCAGGGAAAATTCAATGGAAATTCTAGTTAACTTAGCTGGAAATTACCATGAAAATAGAGCATCAATTGTAAATTTTTCGTTTCGTGATGAACGGAACATCGGGCAGTGGGGATCCAGGCCTAATGAGGGCGGACTCCCACCCTCTTTCAATGCAACGATGATTGGGAATTATGGTCCTGAATGTGAATGCAAAAAATTATGGTCACCATCAGCGGGACTGAGATTAGAAAATGCAGTAGCAATGTGCACACTCTATGAAAATAATTGCTTTAAGTCCATTGAGTTAACGAACTTAAGCGAATATGAATATAATCGCATCAGCTATCCAGTAGATCCCGAAAACTAATCGAAAGACTGCTTCTTTATTTATTTACTAATTACCAAATTGAATATCGGATTTTAGAAAAAACTTAAGCTTGTCATAAAATCTGTCAAATGGTACGTCAAATTCTATATCTTGAACTCCACTAACGAATGAATGTTATTGAAAACTGCTTAGAAACGAGTGCTGGTAGTGATGAATTGAAGTTGCAGACAAATATTTATAGAACAAAAAATTCAAAACAAAGTCAAACAAACAAAGTAATACACTGACATATCAAAAAGAAGCCTATTGGTACATAGCTCATTATTTATAGTCCGAGTCTATTCACTTGATCCGCATCATCATGACTATTCTCAAAATGAAGCTCAAAAAACTTACTTAACACGTTGACTCCGAAGTGGTACATATGTGTACCACTTAGGTTAGGTTCTGTAATTTTTTCAGATCCTTCTAGTGACTATGCTTACAAAGTGAAGTTTTACACCAATCAGGCAATCGGAGGCAACGTGTTAAACGGCAGTACAGAAATTGCTCAATTGCTAAATTTCAGGTCCATTAAGATCTGTGGCACAGACAACAAAACAGCGTAAGCATTCAGAGGAAGACGGAGTAGAAGGAAGCAGCAACAGCAGCAGCGAAAGCATTAGAGCTAGAGGTCGCTTGCACGGGATGGACAGGCCTCCATTTTAAGGGAGAGAATGGAGAGAAGGAAAAACATAGCACAGCACCTGAACTCACAATAGCCTCGTGTGATGTGCATTGATAAAAACATTATGATTCACTTGAGCTAAATTCCTCGCGCCCGTTTAAACTCAACGATTAACTGACGAGAACAATTGGTGCCCTTGCGAGAAGCTCGGCCGAGATATTCTGACGCACAATTCCGTCCAGTACAGCAGGAACTGGGGAGTATTAATTTAACATTCTAATTTGCTAATTTAAGAGAACTACCGAAGCAGTGGGAAATTAATCTTCATCATACCTTGACATCTGTAATATATATGAACTACGTATAACATATTTGCTCGATCGGAAATAGTCCTTCACGCAAGTGCAAGTTCAAATCACGATGTAAATCTATGTAATAAATGGTAAAATTGTTTTCTTACGACAATTATTATAGTTTTAATTTTATGAAAAGTAACTAGTACGAGGAGTGAATCTTTTATTTTCACGAACAAATACAAATACAACTGGTGACGTTCGAGACTGCTCGTTCTGCCAGGTGAACCTGGCGGCATAAGCGTGTTGACAGGATGCAGGAAGGGGGAAAGTTCCTCAAAGCAATAATCAGTCCCGGTACACTTGAAGAATAATCACATAATTTGATGTTCATAAATGTCTGGAAATGACCGGCTACGGCCTTACGTGTGAGGCCAATTTTCCCAAACATAATTTACGCTCGCTTCATCATTTCAATAGTGAACTCACGATGAAACTCATTCATTATATACGTACATTACATGTAGAAATATTCTCAACGTATTTAGATTGAAGCAAACGACTCTGAAACAATATAACAATGAGTTCTAGAAAAGAGCCCGTGAGATCAGAAGTCGCGTCCTGAATTCTGTCAATCGCAATATTTCCATAGATATTAACTTTTTCATCCCAGTATGAATGACACGTATAATAATTTTCCTAATCCCATTCTGAAAAGTCAAACACAACTGCATACTCGTGCAGGCATTCTAAAAAACTAATATCTCGTTGGCCAAACATCTCTTTTTATCAGAATTCCATCTTAGGAATTCATCGTATCGACAGTTAATCTGTGCGTAAATACCACTTCAAATAGCTGTTTATTTGGGGACCAGACGCAAACATCGGCTGTCGTAATTCCAACTGATAGTCCGTTGATCTGTTACTTACTGCAGATCTCGCGGACAGCTCAATCTGAAGGCATCAGGGGCGAGATAGAGATCTTGCAACCATTCACTCAATCCCTAATCATATTTCATCGAAACGACGATACAGAAACTATTTTATCTCGATAGGGAGAGCTTTGCTGAGCAATGGCCATAGAAGTAATACGAACGTATTTTTACCGAACTTGAATGTCGATAATGCTACATAACGCTTTCGATCCATACAATATAGCAGGGGAATATTATTCGAACAGAAGAAGGGTGCAATGAAGTCAAATTTTGTTTCGCAGATTTCGAAAGTTGATAAAATCTGAGAACGATTTCATTTGAATTTACGATTGGACTTATTCAGTTAACTCTCACATCAATTGAGAAAACAAGAGGAACGTAAACAAACGGTAGTGCGTAGTATTTCATGCTTTCCTGTTTTCCGATAATGATAATAAATCTGTGCACAGTACTCACAATTACCCACAAAAAATCCTTCGCTGCTTGAGTTTTCACATAAATGGCAATTCAGTTTTCATGGCGAATAGCCACAGAGACATAGCTTATTTTGCTGTCTGTAGAGAAAACACATGGTAAGAATTTTGGTCACACACTGATAACATTTGTGGCTATTCGGAGAACAAAACAACGCATGCGAAAGTTTTGTAGCTCATACCATTTTTTACAGTAAGCAATCATAAATTGAATACAAGATGCCGACATCGGGGCACCTAACTGCTAGAGAGACTCGCCAATGTGACATTTCTGATTTTCAACATGAAAGTTCAAGGACATTAAATCAATCAATAATGACGCGTTGGAAAGCATTCCTATTATTAGCTGGCAAACCGAAAATGGTGTAGATAACGACTTTAATGAGTTTCTATTGATGGCAAATTAGTAAAAGCAATGCCGTAAACAAACGCAATTTCGCGATTACATCGTATTTCCTCGCAATTCAGGTTTCCAAAATGACTCATCACAAGCGTGGACAATCAAATGAATCAGCTCTAGGTAATTTAAGCATAGGAATACCGCACAAAGCTAGTATTCAAGAAAATTAAAATATGTATGGAATCTAATCCCACTGAAACAGAATGTCAATAAAAATGCAAATACAAACAAAAATATTGTACAGTGATCACTTTTCTGAATCTAGTTTAACCAAAACTGAAGGAATTCATGAATTCAGACGCCAAATGCGTGCTGTATCAGCAATATTCAACAACATAATTTACAGTATACACAAGGGCTGTTTTTTTGAAGATCCGATGAGCTATCAAAGAATACAAACTCACGTAACATAATAATTTCATTACCAAACGTACTGCATGGCATTACTTATTTCTCTACATAATCGTGACACTGCAATACATCAGCCGTTACCGAGGTACGGGCAATTGAACAAGACCACTATGACCGACGCTCCCACCAAATGTGAGTTACGAAGTGCAATTCGTTTTCTGCGAGCAGAAGGACGTAATGTTGCTGAAATCCATCGAAAAATGAGCTAAGCGTGCGGTGATAACTATATGAGTGTGGGTGGTGTACGGGAATGAGTGGAAAATTTAAAGAAGGGCGAACCGACATTCATGAAGGTGGACAAGTGCGCAAGTCTGTTGATCAGGTGGTCAACACCAAACAAAGCTTTACAATCAGCGAACTTTTTGAAAAAATTCAAACATTTCAAAGTCTGCTTTGTACACAATCGTACGAGACCCCGGATACTGGAAGCTGTGTGGCCGTTGTGTCCAGGCTCGTTGTGTCCGCCAAGACACATCATACACAATCTCGATCTCATATCTCCTATCTCCCCTCACTGGCGGCTAACTTCTTCAAAGAAGACATCAAGGAGCTTGTGTCCCGATATGGCAAATGCTTCAACCGTTTTAGCGATTATGTACAAAAAACAAGATCCTTCAGTACGTTTAGTAATTTAAATTTTCATGTTACGTAAATTTACCTATATCCATAGCCCATTGAAGGTTTAAAAAAAACAGCCTTGTACTTATTACTAGCAGTTGGTGTAACTGGATCATTTAATATATTTTTTCAAAGTTTCATTACATATTTTAAATAAAGATATGCAGGTTAGATGCAATCTGCAAGTGGAAAACAGTTTCAAACAATTTTTACGAACTACGTATTTTGGTTCTGTCGAGCCGGGAAGAGCAATCTTTTCGGCATTTTATTGCGGGGATGCTGACATTAATAGCAGGAATATGTTAGAAAATACAGTAATTTATTTCTGCACTTAAGAGCCGATATAAATCAAGACGGTAATGTGATAACATAAGTTATTGAAATTATTTATCAAAGCGTAGCTGGAGCAAATTTACTCGTAGTTAGTAAATTTCAACGTTTATAAACTTGGTCATATCCAAAAAAAAACTTCAGCATGTTAAAAGTAAATTGAATAAGCTTTTCGTATCCTAATTACAGTGCATATGGTGAAGAGTGTTTTAACAATAATAGAAATCATTTCAATGAAACAACAAATTGAAAAATGAAGCAGACATTAACTATTCCTGAATACAGGAAACTTTACAGAGCAATTACATAAGTGTTTCCAGGTTGATTTTACACTACTATTTACACGCATAAAGATTCAAGGATCCAATTTTCATTGGAAAATAGTTGAATGGCGCAGCTGTAATCACCTGTCGCAGACGCCAGCCTCCAGTCAAACAAATTGAACACACTCAACTAGAGAGAGAGGAGCGGTAGTGTAGTTTTACTTATATCAGTGACCGTCTCATTCGCCTGAAAATTGAATTCAGTTCCAATGCTCTCGGAAATGAGCGAAAGGCTCGCTGTCATTCAAAACTAATGAAGGGAAGGTGCACAATTACATTATTATAAATTGCAATGCTGATTTTGAGAGTATGATATAATTGAATTTGGCCATCGTTTTGGCAGATTTTATTCGTTGCGATTGGAGCAGAAATATCAATCACATGAGAAGATTCGTTTGTGTCTCAAGTTACCATTGGACAGCTTTACGTCACCAGCTATGGTCATTCTAATGAAGGATCGAGACGCATACTCTCCTGCAGCAGCCCACACCAGTAGAAACCACTTCACATAATAAAAATGAAGAGATACGAATAAGGGTTACCAACTACTTAAGCAGAAGTTCAAGGAAAACAAAGCTTGGCTTTCTGCCCGAAACGAAGAAGGGGAAATGCAAATTAAGGATTATTCAATTAAAATACAACATCCGTAACATATTGCTTTAATCTGCTGCAGATAGCTCATGGTACCTCTAGGAATTATAAGTGACCCAGTGAAGTTATCTTGAAAAAACACAACTAAAACTACACAGGAGCACGTACTCTTTTAGTAACACTCCCCTCCGTGACCAACATACTCCATGCTCACGATCATTATCACAATATCATTCTTTTGCACACGAGTTTCGCAGAAGTTTCTACGAGCTCTAATGAAAAATTCCCCGCTTGGCTTCACTTTAAATGCAAGGATAATATTCACAGACTCCCAGCTGAGCCAAGTCTTTTCTGAAGGGGGTTGCCTTGCTGATCAAAAAAGGCCGCTCTGAAGGGTGTGCTTTAGTAGCAAGGCTAATATTCCTAAAGTTACAACCGTGAACTTTATCAATGGGTTGGCCATGTTTATTTGCAACATCCGTTATTGGAAGACACCATCTATAATCTAAATGAATGTACAACTACGTAAGACACGGAATTTTTTGAAAACCGTACAGCCTTCCACCATGATAGATTGATACTAATGAGTACCGTTCTTGCATGCTTGAAATTTCAGCATTAATAAAATTCAGTATCACGTTGCATTAAACCCAAATTTTTTAGCACCAATTGTGATGTGTACAAAATTTGACAAAAAGGAAGTTTACTATTAATTTTAGCAAAATATTGTAATCATGGATAAATAACAGTTTTTACTGTCGCCAGTGCAGCGTCTAGATAGAGCATGAGCTGATGCAAGCGACAGACGATACTTGAGAATTGGGGTAGATCAATGTCTTGTAAATCATGTCCCTGTTGTACAATCCTCGAAACAACTAAAACAGCCATGTCAAACTCAGTTTGGCTCTGGGGCCGGATCCAGACTTTCTGTTCTCAGGTGGGCCGGATCAGTAAAAGAATGTCAACTCCAACTATTTAGCTTTGTTTTTCAGTACTATGCTTTATCATTCAGCCCACATTTGTAGCCTACCCTACATATTATAATCAAGTGAACATACGGTCCGCGGGCCGGGTCCGGCCCGCGGGCCGTATGTTTGACATGCCTGAACTGAAACGAGGCTCAAGGATTCCTCATTTTAAGAAGTAAGACGTGCGTTACCGCTCTTTTCGATCAAATAGAATCCTTTTTAAGAGAGTAGAATAAATTTCCTGAAATGTAGTGTTTGAGTGAAACTGGTAAATCTAGACAAGGCGGCAGAATTTACTTCCTAACAATGGCAAACATTCTATTGCAGCACTTACAAACTGTTACAATACTGCACCCACTTCTCAAGGGGAGCTTACAGTAACTGCATTGATTCTGTGTGTTCTCTTAAAAACAGTAGTTTTAAAATATATTCAATAGCGTAAATGAAATTTTTTCTATTTTGGTCACTGATCGGAGGACTGCCATGGGGCTTATATAATGAGACGTTCTTAGGGCCTCGCTTTATTAGGGAATCTCTACACGAAATAAAATCCTACATGTGTGTATTTCGTGTCCCACCTGACTGCTGACTTAGATGGAGGAATTAATTGGAAATAAGCTATGAATTAGATGGCGGGAATTAATTAGAAACGAGGCATTACTAAGGAAGCATTCACATTGAATTGCAGATGCAAAAGGCATAGGATTATCATAAAATAAGTCATTTATTAGCATTCTTCCTTTTCAATGTGAAAACGTCTTTCGAAAATTGAAATCTGTTTAATTATCTCCTTTATAATTACATCACAAGTGTATCAACTTGATATTACTTTATATTTTATAAATAATGTTTAATTTGATGCCCCTCTGTTACGCTTTAAGGGATTCAGAGAGGAGAAAATTTGATAAGGTATACATGTATTGTATGCATTGTATTGTGGATCCCAAAGGCACATCTTTCAATGTGGAAACTTTTTCGCAAAGCCTGCGCCTACTGACGAATCAAACAAAACATTCAGTAAAAAACACGCGAATTTTTACACGTATGGGTCTACTAATTAGTGATGAAACCTCAGCTAGGTTTCGGATCTACAAAACGAGAGAAATTCAAACAAATGCAAAAATGTTTGTTTCCTTTGACAATGGCTCACCGATTCGAGAAAAATACGAATTCAAACAAAATAAAAAATATTTGTTATCCACACGAGTTTTTTACTGGTATATAGAACAACACGAGGCTCACAGGAAGGTCAAAATATCAAATGTTCGTAAAACAATTACTCGTACTTCCAATCGGCAAGAAGTCCACGTTACGAAGCCGAGCATAGCAGACTTAAGCTGTCACAACACACCGCTCCTCACAACTGAAACTTAGATCAGAAAATCAGAACCCGAATTCATTTGTTTTACGATTGTATTTTCGCTGCGCTGTCTTTTTAACGTCAGAGACATCAATTTTCAACTCTAGCCGTATACCATTATGAAATGTCTATTAATCTAGTGAAAGCAATCAAACCTGCACTACGTTTTTGCTAAATTGATGACATAAACAAAAAGAAGGAGCATAGCACACGTATTGAACTAAAAGTAAGATTCTGCCGATCTTAGCAAGTAATACGAGAACAAAAAATTCCAGAAAATCTTTATAAATGTAAAGTGTAGTAGCGTCGTCTTTTAAAACTCACTCGTACATAAAATCTTTTCTATTAAAACCCAAATTTGCATCGTATTACATCATCAAGAGAGCTAGACGTTCGGAGTGTTATCGTAAACATTCTCATGCCTACTGAAGATACTAGATCGTAGTACTTACTTACTTCCTTCCTTCACACTCTTTTTTAATTCCAGTTAATTCCTCGAATAAACGGATTTATTACTCGGAATGCCAGGAATAAATCCGTTAAATGTTCTGTTCAGAGCTCCGTCGCACAAAGCCCTCCTGTTCCTCGCAGCACAAAAAGATGTACCCGTGCGTGATGCCTCCGTGAGCCCAGGGCAACACTCAACAAATGGCCTAAATCTGTCTAGAGTTGAAGTAACTTAGGAACTGCTTTCTTCGAAGTGTTTAATTTACCGGATTTAGGGATTGTTTTTAATTATTTTTGTTAAGGCCGTGACTAGGTTTAGCTTCAACAGTGCAATACAATTATTTTTACTTCTTTGAACAATTTTAAATGAAATAAGTTTCTTTGTTAACTGAGTTATGATATAGACAAATTAAATAGAATCACAACATAGTATACCGTAACTTCAATTTGGTAGCGCAATATAAAGTGATGAACAAGATGGTCATACGGTCGGTCGATGCCACAAGGAAAGTTACGAAAAATAGTTTTGTACTGTGTGTGCCGGGAAGACCAAAGAATGCAACCAAAGAATAATTAAAACCAAATAATGCAAATGGTAGAGAACAAAAATTTCAAGCTTAGTGCAAATGAGGTATTGGTTGTGCAGAAATAGCAAAAAAAAAATTCTAAGCACTTTCATCATTATGTGGGTATTATGAATTTGAGTTCAAGAATTACGAAATAAATGAAAAGGAAATTGAGACAGTTTTCAACTGGTCCGCTCAGTAATGCCCTCGATACATCAAATGGGGTTTGTTTCTAAAATGTAAATTGATTCTATTTGACTATGGAAGAGACAGTGATAGTACTGTTTTCAAGAATCTTTCGGTGCAGAATTGAAACCTAATTAAATTAATGAAAATTGAGGGAATGTGATACAAAATAGTTTCAAAAAATATACGTACGTAACTCCGTACAACACTGATGAACAAAGTTTACTGACTGGGAAATCACTATGAAAATAATTAACAAACTGATCTTGGGAAAGTATGAGTTGCGCTTGATTTTAAGCTTCATTGAAACGTGGGGACTGTGTTCGCGACAGTATTTTTGGCTCTCTAACTTCGTCCAGCGACAAACGTCAAAAATATTGGTGCATTTGTGCTGGCTGACAGCAACTTTTTCCAGTCCAATTTCGGCAGAATTCTTGAACGGGGAATCTGTTTTTGCGAACTGGTGCGAGACCGAAACTTCAATTCTAGCTAAAAGCTGTGTCGGAGGTGACGATTTTAGCCACGGCAACGAAGTGCTCGGGAACGATGCGATGCACGGCTACTGCAACGCTGTATGACCATTTAGCTAACAATTCTAACTATTCTAAAATCGTGCGCTGAAAAACTACAGATGAATGATGCAATTAGTTCGTAAGTAGATATCTCTAACATAAGTGCTGCATTATTGTGACCTCCAAAATATCACTTTAGGACAAAACAACGCAAATATGCTGAGGAAAAACTAAGTAGTGCCCTAACCACTTGTATTTACGACATGATAACTAAACATTGTTTCATTAGATCCATCTGCTTATCTATGTGGTGCTTGCAGCTGGAAAATTTCCATTTTTTAACGACGCTTCATGATTTCTCTAAATAAGGTCACTACTACATCAAATAAATATTTGGCTAATTCGCAATTGATGTGCTCGAAAACCTTGATATAACATCACAATCAAAAGTAACGAGTAACAACAAAACTCTACGTTCAT
Source organism: Trinorchestia longiramus (assembly GCA_006783055.1). Lineage (NCBI taxonomy): Eukaryota > Metazoa > Arthropoda > Malacostraca > Amphipoda > Talitridae > Trinorchestia > Trinorchestia longiramus. Next base: position 112,724 of record VCRD01000364.1, read on the forward strand.
TGCAACGGGTTTTAAAGCAAAGAATTAGGACTCGAATAATTGTTCAGATAAATTGCAAGCAGGCACGTTCTCCTACAACACTACTAGCTCTGTACTGCATTTTAATTTTTAGATACATGTGGATTAATTTTCAACATTTCTTTTTGTTCATATCCGTACTCTAGTATGCACAGTATGTAACTCCGTTTCAGTATTTATTTTTGGTATACTATTGCTTTGTTTCGGAGATATGTGAAATAATTATATATTCAGCACTCGTCTGTCTAACATGATCGTCGTAGCGTTGGTACTTCCTGCTCATGTTTAGAAAAATATTTCCTGAGAATCGTCCAGGAAATAAAGCACTCATATGGAAATCATCATCGATTCTCTTCACCAACTAAGTAATGGTAACCGAACATTTAGGTTCTCATTGCATAGTTAAAGAGTCTTTCATCTGCCTAAGATCCACGCTGCGTTATTTGCCGTAAAAACTAAGCTTTGGAAATATTTTATTACTAGTAGATGCTTCAATGCTTTGGTAGCCCATTTCTTCCGTGCGTTACCATATGGTAACACAATTTTTAACAAATTTCAATTCAATATATTTATAAATTCCTACGTGATTTCGTTTGAACGAGTTCCATTCAAGTTCCGTACGAGCTTCAGCTATATTCTGACGCAATCGGTTCAGTTGCGAAGATAAAAAGTAAGTGAATGTCGTATATAAACTTTCAACTAATTCTGAAAACAAAAGTTAACTCCGGAACAAATGGGTTAAGCGGTCTGCTGTACAGTTTCATATTACTAAACTAGCCATACTTCTATAAAACACAGATGCTATTCACTTGTATCTACACACAAAGTACTCTACAGTAGAGTAATTAAGAAATTATTTTTAATAACCTGACGTTTAATTAAGAGCACCGCTGCCCCACATAACGAGATCTAAACAGTAGCTTCTGAACTAGGATCTTTCTTTCTTTCTTTTTGTTTGACCTCGAAAAGCAGCTCCGACCGAGGCAAAATTACAAAGCAAGGAAGGACCACAAAGCTACATTAAAGTATGAGCTGTACAAATTTTTTTAAATCGAATTTAGGGGCTCAAATATACAACACTAGTACGTCTCAACGAAAATAAGTCCTTGATTTTGTTTTATCATTGTATATATTCTCGTTAGAAAAATATTAATAACGATCACCAGCTTGGTCGACTGGTATCACCAGCTTGGTCGACTGGTGAGCGAATCTGCTTGCGAGCGGAAAGACCCGGGTTCGAATCCCGATGCCAACATGGTTGACGCGGCTAGAAATACGGCATGGGACTTGGGTAAACAACCGAATAATTATCGAAGTAATTATCCGACCCAAGAATGGGCCAGAAGGTTCGTTCCTATAGCCTCATTCTATTCTATTCGATTGTTTTAAACTTTATGGCTGACACAAGCCAGCTACAGCACGTCAAAAATGTGCGTCAAAAATTTATGAATGAAGTATTATTAAAAGAAACGTCGTTTGCTTTCAATTGAAAAACTGGTGCGCATCTCTTTTTAAAATGGTTTTCGACTGAAAAAATCAGTTAAATTTTTCATTGATTACTATTCGACGTCATAAAATATCAAGAAAAATGGAAAAAATCAACTTATCCCACTTTACAGGCTCAAGCCAAGCATTTCAAGGAACAAAAAAAAAGATAAAAAAGTAAAAAAGAAAGCTTCACTTCCTAAAATTCTTTTGGCAGAAACTTTGAAGCGGAAAGTAATAATGAACAAGGCTTCAGGATAATGGCATCGTTGTTTGCTTTTCATTGTTGGCGCCATGGCATCATTGTTTGCTTTCCCTTTCTATTTTAAACGTTGGCTCGAGGACACGTGTCAGGTCGGCGCACGTGTCAAGTTGGGGCAGGTGTCAGATCGGGGCACGTGTCAGATCGGGGCACGTGTCAAATCGGGGCACGTGTCAGATCGGGGTACGTGTCAGGTTGGGGCAGGTGTCAGGTTGGAGCAGGTGTCAGGTTGGAGCACGTGTCAGGTCGAGGCAGGTGTCAGGTCGGGGCACGTGTCAGATCGGGGCACGTGTCAGATCGGGGCACGTGTCAGGTTGGGGCAGGTGTCAGGTGTCAGGTCGAGGCACGTGTCAGGTATGGCACACACAGGCAACAAGTGAAGGAAGTCACTGCCTCACGCAGCTCCTATTGCCTCCTACAGCTTCCACTGCATCCTATAGTTCCCATTACCTCGACTACCTTCCACATCACTCACTGCCTCCTGTATCTCCCACTGTTTTCCAACTCTGGCACTGCCACCAGTATCAGTGGCAGTCTTCTGACCGAGGTAACATTAAGGCCAACACAAACCAGCCACCCGCCATGAACACTCGAAGCTGAGGCTCTTGCTCAGACCTACAAAATAAAGTGCCGCAGTTACCAGCGGTGACCTGTACCGAAGGGAGATCCACGACCACGCTGCTGTCACTGGAGGGCTGGTCGCTGCATGGAGTTGGGGTTACATCGCTTCAAGTGTGCCCGAGAAAATTTTGTATATTACTACATCTACGGCATAAAATTACTCCAGTTGTTAAGAACTCTTCTTGTCACATGACTTTTAAATCGTGCATTAAATTTTCCGATACAATTGCGTTTTAGTTTGGGAACGATCGACGGATGAAAGACAGATCTGCAGGAGAAAAATTAAGCATTTTAAAAGAGCTCCTCAGCTATTAATCTCAGTAACAAAATTTGGCCAAAGTCAAAATATTATGCCAAGTCAAAAAATTGCTTACGCGATCCTGTCAAGCTTCTTTCCCCACAAACATCACGCGACATAAAGGACGCTTAGTTGTCACTTTTTCTTTTGATGATAAACGCTGCAAAAAATTGATCTGTTTATCACATTTTCGAAGAATCTTACAAATAAGGCCTCGTTTCCTTTAATAACTGGATAAATAACGAGACTTTGATGTAGCAAGGCCCTCTGAGAGCATCCATCAGCCTTATGGAGCACGCAATAAAATTTGCTGAAGCAATAAAATGGCAGGTCAAAAAGCGGGTGGTTTGAGCGGCGTTGCAATAATGCAGGGCTTCGGTTTTTCTTTCTCGTGAATTTATAAGATAGATCTCCGTTGTTATGAAAATCTACAACTATGCAAAATATGCTAAGCTCCTATTAAATACAGGCGTCAAACGTGTCGCTAACTTGTAAACATAAAAAGCGAAACTATGCTGAAAAGGGACATACATTGAGCAACGCAACTATACAAGATACATGGACACGACTTGTAATATGAGCAAGATTTCTCGCCAGGTTTTAAGAACGAAGTAGTTTTCTTTCAATGTATGTTTTATTCTGCATATTAAATCTCAGACTAGAAGGCCAAAGAGAAACCAACAGCAAATAAAGAGTCAATGGCGATTTATTTGAATTGTTGTTCGATAAAAAAATAAAATCTAGAATTTGTGAACTATTTACAGTTTCTCTACAGCCAAACAAACATTAGTTACTGAAAACTTGGACCCAAGAGACTAATTTTTTCTCCAGAAATTTCTCTTCGGTCTAGTTTTTTTACTTATACTACTAGCAACGCATTCTTGTAATCGAATCATTTTTTCACTTCACGACAAGCATTTCATGAAAATACAGAACTGGTACGAAAGGCTCGTGTAAGACATTTTGCTAAAACAAAGTTGGACTTCTAGATGAGACAAATAGATCAGAATACGACTTTACCTCTCGCACAAACTCACTGTAGTTCCACAACCACGAATTCTATCGAAAACAGTACAGTAGCATGAATCTTCTAACCGAGAAAAAAAATCAGTGAAAACCAAAAGCGAATCAACTTTACATTAAGTTTCAAATTTAGTTGTGGAGTTCATAGCTCTAACTCCATAGACTCCGTATTCCTCTTAAAACAATAAACACTCACAGCGCCTACACTTGTGACGTACATTTTCATCTCGGATGAGAAATTACTGGCTTAGAGAAACGATGAGTGAAAAATAAGCCGTGGTAACAGCACCCTACGCTCCTTGAAAACCTCAATATCGGAACAAACCAATGCTCGTTTAAGATATATCTTCAAAGCTATTCTCGTTGCAAAACAAAGCGTGATGCAGTTTGAAGTCGCTCTGACATTCAATAGAAAGCAATATCCATAACAGAACGTCCAATTAGAGAGATAGTCTGCATATTGGTTCAAATATATGTGTAATGTACTTTTATACGACTACTCACTGGCAAAGCCATAACTCTCGCGACTTCTCAGTTCAGTTTCAAGCTACACTGATTTTTTTACCGTTCTAGTCTACAATTTCCTACTAAATTTTCCATCTTGCTCAATTATTATGTCAAAGAACCACGCATAACTACAAAAGGACACCGCCCTCGCTTGTTACTAAAATAAACAGACCAGGCAACACGAGAGCGACGCACAAAACTTTCGTTCTGAACTTCTACTTACAAAGAAAGCCTTCAATCTTCGTCGAACTGCAACATCACAGCTTCGCGCAAGGGGTCAAATGTATTTAACTTTCAAATAAAAGTTAGCGAAACGCGAAAGAAACACAATGGTCATTATATCATATCTGAAGCTTCTGTCGCTGAAAAAACATTTGAAGCTTTTCAAAGGGCAATTTAAACATACTGTACGTCGTACGATGAAGAGTAAGATCAATACTCTATTTCTTACTGTGACGCGTTGACTACGTGTTGATTCACAGGTGTACCAATAGGTAAATTATTTGAACTACATTTTGAACAATTGTAGGCAACGTGTTATATATTCTGTAATCTCACTATTCAAGGGCAACGTTCATCATTTTCATCACGTGTCGATCATACAAAAAGATACTAAACTTGCATTATTCATGTAAATTAATTCGTCGGTCTTAACGAACTGCTTTCAAGTCGAGGCGAACAGAAGCAAACAGAATCACAAGACACACACGTTGCTAATGACCTCTCTCGATTTTGACTAGAATGGTGTCGAAGTCTTTTGATCTAGAGAACAGAATGCAGAAACGTTAACTCGACAGAATATAACTCTCGAAGATGATAATCCACACCATTTTTTAATGGAGTTTCATTTCATATCAAGAATGATTAAACAGAATCTGCAATTTCTGATAATTCATATGGGCAGAAAATGATCGAAAGGTTCGCATCATACAAACGATGGAGCGTGCAAATAGATTTTGTTTTGGTTTTTGCTGGAATGGACATATTGACCTTTCACGGTAACAATATTTATCAACAAGTTCAAGATATTTCGATTGAGTGAAGCCAGTTACCAATGTCAAGCATTTCACTCAGAGTTTTGCATACGAGTTAAAAGCAGTTTTCCATTTTGGGTGTGTCAGCAAAATCACACCATCCTTGGCACATTCTGGTACACATACTGGTCAAAATGATTAGCTCTCATTTTTTGTGTTACATTATTTTTAAGTATTACATGAATACTCTATTGCAGATTAGTATCTTTGTAATACAATACGACGATCATCACAACTCTTCAATTATGTTGATTGGAGGGGTAAGTACATCGAGTTCTTTTACTAATTGTAAAATAACAACGAGGGTTATGAGAGAATTGTATAGTGAAGAAACAGAGGGCTCTGGAATAAATAATTCCCAGCAGCTTCTGAAGCTCAAATAAAATTATTGGCTAAAGACAAACATCATGTCTTTTGTGTTGTTGTTTGCTTTGTATAGAATTCTAAGCCTGAGATTTCCCTCACAATAGTTGGACTGTATATTTGTAGTACCTCAATGGATAAAAACAAAGCAAATTGAATACAATTCATTTGTTTGAGCTTGTACTGCCTGCATTACGCACACACAAAGTGATTTAACGTTCCTAAAGAGGTTAGTGTTGACACTGCATACTGACGTTGAAAATATTTTTTATGTTCCTCACAAAAAACGACTGACAAAAATTAACAGACAGTCCGGCCATGACACGTTAAGATTCTCTCCACACAGACAGCGGACACTTCCAATTCGAAAAAATTTAGCAAAAATTTCCATCTTAAAAGCGTAAAACATATAAGAAAGCCATACAAACTTAATGAATACCCTATTACACATCACATATTACATGTTCCACCATAGAGCTCAAAAAACGTTTGTTTCTTTGAAGAACTGCGGTAACGATACTTAGAATACCTTAATAAGACGTAACATGCATTGGTGAATGAAGTAAATCCTAATTTACAATCAAAACACATTAGCTAACATTACAAATATTTGCCAATATAATACTCGACTTCAATAACCGCGCACATTTGTTCTTGGCAACAATGCTGCTCTGAAGAAGAGAAAGGAAGAAGGAAAGGAATTAATTCAACTTGTGTAAGACTGCAGCAATGAATGTTGCTGACTTGGCGATGAGTAGCTAGACATGCTTTCATTATCAAGTTGATGATTATACGTAATTATTGTCGGCTGTGATAAACATATTCTACACAGCATCATGAACATAGGCTTACGATCCTCTAAAGAGAACAAGCTCGTCGTTGATAATATATTCAAATTTTTTCAGTTCAGTATACTCCCAGAAAAGAAGTAGAACTGAAAGCGTGCTTTGGATTGTATGTTGACAAATTTACCTCCACATATATTCAGATATTTCAGCGTTAAAACTTCCATGAAAATTCAAATCGACCCGAGTTAGATGTACAACTATCATCGAGTACAGACTTTGTTAATGAACTGTTGTATAAAATCTTTCTTTGAGACAAATTGAGTTAGGGTGCACGGCAAAATTTTCTGTTTCATAATCAAATTTTTCGATAACATCAAAATTTTACAGTAAAATTTGGATTCAACTTGAAAAAAATTGTTATGATAAAATCTTCAATCAATATTTCAGTTTTGAAACAAGAATGAAGTATGACTGAGACAACAATTGTGATAATAAAATACTCTTGCTACAAATTTGATGGAGCAAGACTGATGGTGCAAAGCTAGTGGAGCAAGGCTGGTGGAGCAAAATTAATGGAGCAAGACTGATGATGCAAGGCTGGTGGAGCACAATTGATGGAGCAAAACTAATGCTACGTACTAGTACAAGACTGATGAAGCAAGTATGATGCTACGAACGCAAAACTGATGAAACAACACGTAGGCAGCAACCCTGATCTAGAGATCCACAAAGACCAGCGCTAATACAGCAACATTGCAGCAGTAACACTGATCGAAGCTGTTGAAGGAGTTACTGAAGTTATTATGGAAGTAAGCGCAAAGTTCCCTTGAGTTCTGATGACTCGCAACACACAGGTGCCATAAAGACGACGGCTCCGTGATAGCATCCATAACTCAAAGCTAAGGACAGAAGTGAGGAGTAGAAGAATCACGAAGTCTGCGTAGGATCAGGATGTTGCCTACACCCGCCACCACCTCTCCAGTTTACAGCTCCGCTGGTGATGTGTCACGTGTAGGCGGTCGCGTGTGTTGCGGGATAACGAATCACAAAATGATTTTCGTAATTAAGTCTCAATCAATATGCTGATTTTTTCATGGATGCATGAAATTAACTTCAAGTTCTAAAAAGTTTTTAATTGTTTCGTTAACTAGGTTGCTTCATTTAGTTGACATTTGAGCGCTGTTGATTGCAGTTTTAAATTTTTATATTTTAATCTCAATTTAACGTAGCATCATAACTCTCGTTAATTGGAAAAACTTTTTACAGTACAAACAAAATTTATATAGAACATAAGAGTTCTATTAATTTAGATGACATTTGACCTTTTCAGGCACATCAAAAGTATTTTGCAGACGACAGCAGCGCACATTCTGCTGCCTCGAATGCCTGGACATCCTGGCATTCACAGTTCTTCCAGTGGATTTCCGAAGTGTGGCTTTCAATACATGACGAAAAACACGTGTAATGAAACTATTTCTTACTTTTTTATATATGAAGCACAGATCTTGTGCGTATTGAGTACTGAGAGTGACGGAATAGTTGTACAGTGCGAAATGTAATGATTGTGTATAGAGACTCGTATAATCATAGCGCACTACGAGTCATATTGATGTGTACTACAAAGTTATATTTGCGTGGACCACGCGTCATATAACTGTATACCACGAGTGATATTCATTTAGCACTATTCAATCTAAATGTGATATTTATCCATAGCGAGTCGTATAATTATTGTGTACCACGAGCGATACTTAGGTATACCACAACAGCAGCTCACATTCTACTCGTATTTATACAACCATTGTGTACCAAGAGTCATTTAACTATTGAGTACCTAGAGTTATATAATTATTGTATTATGTGATTCAAATCATTCTTACGTAAAAATAGATGACTGAGAGCATGACTGTCACCCCTTCTTCTGCTCATACCATCCTTCACGCTTTCAGCCTGTGTATGATTGAGGTGCATGTACGTCACTGAAGTGCCTGCACATGATTAAGGTGTCTGTTCATGATTGATCCTTTAACTTTAAACAGGAAGAGACTTCAGTTGCAACCCAAGAATGGATTAGACAACTTGTTCCTGCTACTCTATTTTATCTTATTAGAACTATTTTATAAAAATGAGAGGCTTGCATTGAGTAATATTTTCCGCGATGAGACATTTGAGAGAACGTGCTACAAAAATGAGGATGTTCAGTCACAGACCTTCGTGTTGCCTAATTTACAAACTCAAAAAATTAGACTGTCTTAGTTCTTTATACCTGAAGCATGTCAGACAACACAAATGGTGCGTATGTATAATGATGTACAAACTTTATAATACAGTTGCTGTTGGTGAAAGAAGTTATCGAAACTCAACACACTCAACTCAAAATATTAAAAAATCGAACGATGCGAAAAAAATTTTCACACGAATAGATGACTTCGGCTAATCTCACACATGTTCCTAAATGTTGACAAAACAAGGTTTATTTGATGTGCCTTTAAAATACAGTACAAACTTTAGAGTCTAACCAATGTCAACCAAATTTATATTGGAAATTTATCGGTGATTTTCACTGCATAGCCGTAAAGCGCAGTCCGTGGAGGATTTCATTACCGAAACCACTATTCTCACTCAATCTCGGAGGAATTCCCTGGACTCGGCAAGGCGTAGCTGCTGAGAGTGACGAGCTTTGTCATCAGCACAGTGAACGAAGAGAAATGAACAAGAAACTCGAGGATACTGCACATTTCTTCCTGTCTTGCACTGTAGTTGGTCTAAAACCTGTCATTGGTCACAGGCTACGTCATGGCCTTCTTTGTAATCAAATTAAAAGTATTCTAATTCCCTACTGCACCAACACAAATAAACACGTACGATATTTGGTCTGCCTCAAAAGCATTCACGAATAGCTATTAACCCATTAGATTTTGGTGATCTCATATGAGATCCCTTAATAAAAATGAATTTTGGGATTAACCTCTATATTTTTATATTTGTCTAGTTTATTTACTGTGTCTATGAGGTATTTCTCTTCTTATATTCATTCGGTATTTGATAATCCATGAGATTTATGGTAGATAAAAATGAATGCTAAATACAAATTTTATATCTAAGATTGATATTATTAAAAGACAAATTTGATCATATCAATTGAAATATACCAATAATGTACAAATGGAATAGAATAGAATAGAATGAGGCTATAGGAACGAACCTTCTGGCCCATTCATGGGTAGGATAATCACTTCGATAATTATTCGGTTACCCAAGTCCCATGCCGTAATTCTAGCCGCGTCAACCATGGCGGCAGCGGGATTCGAACCCGGGTCTTTCTGCTCGGAAGCGGATTTGCTCACCAGTCGACCAAACTGGTGGTGAAATTTAACAGGTGAAGCAACAAATTACCAAATAAATCATATAAAAATATATAAATGATATATAAAATAAGTAAACATCAGGCGTTGACTGATCTCCGGTGAGATCACTAGGATGAAGTGTTGCATCATGCATCCCCCTTTAGTGACAAGTGTCCTAATTATTGTCGTTATGACGGACTTACTACTTGGATCAAAAGTTGCATGAAATATGCTCGACATAGGGGAAGAACTACAATCACATAGTGCGTTTTATTCTAAATGATTCACCGGATATGAATTATTATTAGTGTATCTTCGTTACACTGACTTTTAAGTAACTGAATCAATGCTTGAAAAGGGACAAACAAATGCCCTTTGAAAGGGTCAAAAGAAATAAAACAGTAGGAAGAGGGACATACGACTACATATTCAACACTAATGAGGAAGTTGTTTGTAAAATTGCTTGACAATGCATTTGTGACTGTTGGAGCTAATTAAGATCCATTGTAACCTTTCAAAAAAGTGTAACGTTGGTAGCGGAACAAGAAGGCAACAGGTTTAGTTTCCCAACATAATGTGTTAAAAAAAACTGTTGCATATTCCTGAGCGGCATCGCTAAACACAGTTGGTTCTTCAGGAAATATGCAGCTGCAATCGAAAGCAAGAAGAGGTATTGACCACTTTTCACTTGCATCATAAACAGTGAATGCATGAATAATCTATAAATTAATTCACACTCATGACAGACACGCTACTGCTTCTACTGAACTGCTGTCGTTCAGAAGAGTTGTCAGCAGGTCGTTCGTATTCGCTACAAGCTTCAAAAAGATAAAAGGCGATCATGTCCAGAACCATCACAAAATCCTACTGAAATTTGTTAAACTCCATGCAACACATCATTATGACTCCAGGGGACACATCATTATGACTCCAGGGGACACATCATTATGACTCCAGGGGACACATCATTATGATTCCAAGGGACACATCATTATGATTCCAGGGGACACATCATTATGACTCCAGGGGACACATCATTATGACTCCAGGGGACACATCATTATGATTCCAGGGGACACATCATTATGACTCCAGGGGACACATCATTATGACTCCAGGGGACACATCATTATGACTCCAGGGGACACATCATTATGACTCCAGGGGACACATCATTATAAAACGCGTTGAGCAAACAAGGCGTCAGTATACTTAATGCACGGTCAGGCAAACTCATATTGTTCAAAATACAAGCTTACCTTTTGCATTAGCGGTGTTTTCTCTTCCCATAATCAATGATTACTGAAAAAATTATGCAAATTGAAATTGTTTCTAAGCATGTAGATTTTAATACCCAAATATTTTTCAATTAGTGCCCTTTTTGTTTGACCATTTGTTTTATTTTTCTTTTATTATTGCATACAATGTTGCTTTTCTCATTGACTGAATATGTTTCGGATGGAATTAGTACGTTTTGTTGCTGCATGATCCCACTGATCCCACATGAAATCACACCACGTCTCGTTCATTTCGAAAAACGATGAAATGTTGCTTGTTGCACTGTGTTTCTATGCTTAATATGTAGCACGTTTTGAAATTCCTGACTAAAATGTACCACGAGTTATGTAGCGTAAAATCCCCCCCAAAAACCGCAAAATCCCGAAAAAAAAACATACAAAAATATGAACACAAATGACAATGGTGACACACACGAAGACAAAAATTCCAACAGTATTGCGCATGTTACTTATGGAACGAGTACAGAACACCAGTAGCCAAAAAGTAGTAAACGATAATATCAATAATATTGCCTCATGAGCAATAACATCAATACCCACGAGGACTTAAGCACCGAACATAATATATTGCTGGCCATAATAAGCCGTCGTGGAAGAGGATGATCCCTCTGATAATGAGCCTTCTGTTGGGGCCCTGCAAGCAAAGATTTCAATCACTGTTCATGGAATATATACGAGAAGTTAGCTTCCAGCATCATAACCATAGTTCAGCCAAAAACATAATCTTTCTCATTAGCGATTTTTAGGTCAAGTTTCACCGTTTCCAATGAGTCGTTATATTGATTCATTTCTCACTATTCTATTAGAAATGAGAATTTTCATAACACTGTAGCCTACAACAAGAACAATGATTAGTAATAGAATAGTTTAGTGGTCGACAGCAGCATCGCCTAATCTGGACTACAGGGTTAATGCACGTGCGCTCTAGGCATTCGTCAATCCCGAGTGAAAAAATTCAAGCTAAAATAATTAGATGGTGGTTGCATATAGGTTCTAAATATCATTCATGTGACGCATAGCACGAAACAAAATTTCGATAAAATTTCTTTTTGAATAACATACTAGAAACATTTATTGATGCATTTATTATAGAATTACATATAAGTCGAAATAATTGTGTTCTAAGGAATAAAAATGTAAGTAACTAATCCTGAAATTATTTTTTGACGTAAATTACCCTGAAAATATTTTTTGACGCAAATTACCTTGAAAATGTTTATTTACGTAAGTCATGGTAGCAACTCAATACGTCAGAAATTGTTATGGAAGAATGAGACTTGGCCACTGAACGCTAACGCGACCCCAGTGAGCTGTAAAATGCAGGAATGAAGGTGTGCTTCTGAAACCTTATCTAAATCCCCATTTGTGCGTGAAGACATGCAACACAGGCTGGTACTTGATTCAAATTCTCAATGAAGGAGTCCATGAGGGGCAGGAAAATATTTAGACGATGCAGTTAACATGCACAGCCGGTCGTACATTCCACAATAATCCACTCAGGTAATTTTCACGTGCTATTCAAATATTCATTAGAAGAGAAGATACTGATCTACGAATTCATTAAAAAAACTTTGTAATCTCTTTTATGTACTGCGTTTTCGTATTTGCGTTTTCCCATATTGTACTCTACATATAATCGGTTCAGTAACGTATCTGAAACCAGTTTCAAGACTTCATTATATGACGTACGATTCATCACAGTAACAGACTGGAAACGAGTATCTCAAAAAAAATATGAACGAAGCAGAAAGTTGGAGCACTGCAGACTCCCATGCAGTAAGTGGGCAGCAGGAGACACTGGTCAGTACAACACAGTGAAACAACAGGAAAAAGTCACCGATTGACTCGACTAAATTACAAATCTAAGCTAACAAAAGCTTCTAGCATGAAGCGTAATTGATGCTGTTCTATGATGGCAGAAAATGTCTTAAAAACGGTGAATCCTGAAGATAAACTAACAGAGACACGATGTCGTTATTGGATGGTAGAAAATATTACTATAAATGGTGAATCTTGAAAATAAACTGACACAGAGACACAATGCTGTCGTTTGATGGTAAAAAAGGTGACTAAAAATGGGAAATCTTGAAAATAAACTGACACACAGGCACGATCATCTAGCCCCTCGGGAAAAATGTTGGATATCCTTGAGAACTAAATTATCTCTCTAGAGTATTCTCGAGTCGTGATAAATCTTGGAGTGCAAAAAACAGTCTCTTTCAACGCAATAGTTCATCGTCTGAAAATAAAATGGACCAAAATTCGATCCTTCTGCACTAATAATTCATACTTAAATTGACTGAAATTCGACTCTAATCGAAATTCAAAAAATTCACTGACTGACTAACTACGGCACTATAATTTTTTTAATGCTTTGCCGGCTCGATGGAAAAAATACAGTAAATACAAGCACAGATCAAAAGCTCAAAATGCAAGAATTTGGTCCTTCCTTCGAGGCATGAGGGATGATGGAGGTGCTTCGACCAGATTGCCTCGTCAAAAAAAGGCTTCATTTGTCGAACGTTTTTTGTGAGCATTGAAAGGCTTTCACACGTGCAATCATACAGATCTAAGGCCAGTGCTGCAGAGTCTGGATTTTTTGCGTCACAGAAAAATTGAGGCAAAAACGCATCTTGTGATACGAAGACTGCGACGATGCTGTACGACAGACTCAAAGAAATTAATATTAGTATATTTTAAACCGATTTGATGAACTATTTACTCCAGATCAATATTGAAATTGACAAGTGTTCAGCCTGCTTTTTCAATACCATTTTAATTGAGTTTCAGAGTTTTACAAGCATATCCTCTCAAAAAGTTTATCAAAAGTAGATGTGTTTGGCTTAAGAAAACGATTAATCAAAGAACAAAGTAAGTAGTAATCACATCAGGGACAATCAGCACAGGAAATTAGCTAAACTCCCACAACTAATTCAGTGCTACACAGTCAGCAACGGATTGCGTCTCTTACCCCATGGAAACCACAACACAGTTACACATAATGAAGACTACTTTAATGATGATGATGCTGTATTACTAATGTCATTTGCCATTATCATTAATAATCATGGATTTAACTCATAACATCTAATGAGTAATGATGAATAATTAACCATAATAAAGAAAAAACCAACAATAAAGAATAAAATCACTCTGTCGTTTAGAGGATGGAAGAATACTGAATTAACGTAAGCTTCCCCGATCTAAGAAAATCATTTTCTACCAAATCTCAATCCATAAATCAGTAGAATAGAATAGAATAGAATGAGGCTATAGGAACGAACCTTCTGGCCCATTCTTGGGTCGGATAATTACTTTGATAATTGTTCGGTTGTTTACCCAAGTCCCATGCCGTATTTCTAGCCGCGTCAGCCATGTCGGCAACGGGATTCGAACCCGGGTCTTCCCGCTCGCAAGCAGATTCGCTCACCAGTCGACCAAGCTGGTGATACCAGTCGACCAAGCTGGTAATGTATTTGTTATTGAAATTTGTTTTCATGACGGTCCTAATAAGTACACAAATCAGCTATGCGGGAAAACAGAAAAGGCGGCCTTGTTTTAAACGAACGCATGAATTTGATTGATTTAATAGAAAAACTGTGCGAATTAATTATTTTCATCAAAGTAAAAACACATGTGAATGAAGAAAAAACACTTCAAGTCTAGCAACTGATTTATATAAGTTGAGCTCACAACGGTTGGTTATGGCCAGTACCTGCTGACTCAGTGTCGGGTCGATATGAATGCACTATTAAAACATCATACACGAAAATTACAAACATTGCGTAATAGCAAGAGCTTTCTACTGTCTAAAAAGAGAGTTGAATATGAAATTCCCTGAGATGGTAAATCACCATGACAAAAGAAGTATATGAAATAGTAAGTAAGAAGCAAAAATTTACGGAAATGGTAAAGTAAGAAGACAAAAATTATTTTAAGTGTTTACAGGCATTGCCTGTTTCCTTAAACGCACAATGCAGTAACCCAGACTCAAATGTAACTCTACACTCACACAAAGCGAAGATTTCGTATATTTTATTTCAAGGACCCGAAGTTAGAGAGAACGAATGTCATACGAGTATAACGCTATTAAGTATCATAACTGTGGTCAATGTTCGAATGAAAATTTGTCATTTACTTCAATAGTAGAAGTAAAAATAAGGAAATTGTGGTCATTGTATTGATTTGATGTGACATTCATATACAGACAATAAGCACGTCTAGCCTTGGTCTCACGGCATCCTCAGCTTGACTTCAAAAGAGAAGCAGCTCACTGTCTTCAAGAAAAATAGTCTGACAGATTATACATATTGCTCAGTTCGGGATAAAAAATCAGAGTTAGTTAGTCGCATTGCATATTTGTCTCATAAAGTTGAGAACTCTGTACCCTGAGCTCCAGACGTGAAACTCTGGAAATCTTGCAGCCCGACACCGACTTGGCTGCTTTTTCCGAGCCTCACAGCTTCCCTTCTTGTACTACTGTAATTGATTAAAAAAACTGTGATTTAATGCTTTGAAAAAGATTCTACAAAATCGTGCTCCAACTTTACGAGTAAAACAAACTTTCAACCTCAAATGCAAACTAGAATCTGATTCCAATGTCGGATTCTAATACTATCTCTACTCCTCTTCAAATACGTTCTAGATTTGGGTCCATATGTGGCCCCAACTCGCGGTTAAAACTCTGTTCCAGCTACAGGTATAAGTATGATCCCAATTCCCGGAACAAATTAAGTCTCAACTACCAACTCAAATTTATTCCCATTTCCAAGATCAAATATGATGCTAAACTTCATCATCGAATACGGTGCCAATTCTCACATAAAATACGGTGCTAAATCTTGGTTTAAATACGTTGCTCCCTGTTGAAATATGATGTTAAATTTTAATTTGGCATCATATTTCAAATTTTACTTTAAATGTGGTACCAAAGTTTGGCTCAAAACGTATAGTTCGGACTTAGATTCGGAATCGACACACTGTACCAATTCTGAATACGTTCTAAAATGGAGTCTCAACTTCAATCCTGGGTTTTTGCAAGACTTCCGTAGCAGCGCAAAAGAGATCAGAAAGACCAGATTTTTGCATAATCTTTTCTATTGCACGCAACTTTTTCTGATTTATGAAAAAAGATAAGCTGAATTACTATTCACTGCACAAAATATTGAAATTACATTAGAATAATTAACATTTTAAACGAGAAGACCAAGTAGTCGGAAGACAAAATTAGAGCTAGACATTTACAATGAAACTTCAGAGCGAGAGTAACAGACTAACTTCTTTGGGATGCACTGATAGTTGAAACTTTCTCCCTATCTATGACGAACTCAGTTCTCGAGTTTTATACTCGGGATTGCGCGTCTGGTGACGATGTTAAAATTAGCTTCATAATATTATATCTCCCATAGTGACATTTCCACTCGCCTTTAATTTCCTAAATCTAATCTAGCATTCTACGTAAATGCATAAGCAAACAATTCCATCCCTCGTACGGCTCCAAATTCTTGCGAGATTCGACCCACTCTAAGTCCAGTTTTGCTCCTGTACGGATTGGAATGGGTAGTAAACCCGTTTTCCTGTCTCCTTCTGCAGAAATTCACGACCAAGGCACGGCCAACACACGCTGGGTCACGACTCCTATGCAACAGGACGAGGCTCGTGTGTCACGTCAGAGCGCGCACTCGTTTGCTACAAAACGAAGAAAAAATCGTGCCGTAACGCATAAGTAATTTGATATTCTAGTTCAATAAAGCTGTAAGTTCAGCCCGGTCATTTCTCTAGCTCAACAAATAAAGGCGAATTTACTGTAATATTTCATTTAGAACATTGTTTGAATATTCTTGTTTCTTGTTTTTCTTCAGAATTGTACATGCTTTTAAAATGAATGTCACTTTTTGAGTTCTATAAACACAAATATTCTAAAGTTGAACTGAAATGGATGCAGGCAAAATCGAAGTCTCAATGAAGTACATAGAATTTTTAACAATTTTTGCTAAATTAAAAGTTTTTGCAAAAAACTCTGTATTCTTTCCAAGCCAGCGACACAACGAGGGCGTAATGAGAGGCTATTTTTATATAATTTTTAATATTATTATTATCATTAAACTTAGAGTTTTCAACAACAATTTTCCCACAATTAAAATAATTGTTAGTGATATACGGTGAAAATTTAGCATTTGTAGCCTCACAAACACATTAAGATTCTACTCATCCGTCTCATTAAGCAAAACCCGCAACAGCCAACAAAACGAGGAAGCGAAAACATCTTGATAAAATGAAAGATACAACTATATAAAGGGAGAAACAGAAATGAAAGTATTAGTACAACAGGTCGTTTTCATGGTACGCCGTCCACCTTCCTGAGGGATAAGCATAGAAAAGGGAAAAATAAAATCGAACAAATAGAATCACAACGGACTCCTGCAACCAATTTAGTTGACTCCGTTTTGAGTAGCTCGGGATATGACTGAGGAACGTCAGTGCAAATCTACACTGTTTAGGACAGACTCCCACTCCACACCTCCTGAATGAACATCAGGAATTGTGTGTGCATATCAACCGACAACGGAGCTTCTCGAAATACAAAAGCCACTTCAGTACGACCGATTTCTGTGAGAAGCCCGTACGAGAATCCAAATACACACTTCTTAACGAAACTTTAAATGATCAGTGTGAATTATACATGACAATGCATAGCGTACGCATTGCTTCCATACGGGTAATGTAATACTCGAAATACATAATCCAGTGTGGGAGACTCCCACGCAACCTCACATGCAGTCTCTATGTCAAGAAACTTCTGATGCAAGCTCATTGCTTCACAAGTAATTCTAAACAACAGAAAACGGACGCTCTACTCGGCGT
This sequence comes from Trinorchestia longiramus, assembly GCA_006783055.1. Lineage (NCBI taxonomy): Eukaryota > Metazoa > Arthropoda > Malacostraca > Amphipoda > Talitridae > Trinorchestia > Trinorchestia longiramus. The sequence goes on from VCRD01000364.1 coordinate 130,632, forward strand.
CAACTGAGACATAATTGGAAGCTGCAATGCAGACTAAACTTGGCTGCAAGCCTGCACTCACTCGCAACATCTTAACCTCATTTATATCATCTAAGTCAAGATATTCTAAATTGACCAAAACTTAAAGTGGCATTTTTTTATCGTGCAGGCTTTTTTCAACGAAGATTTTCAAATGTTCAAATAGGAATAGACAGTTTATGATTGAAAATCATTGGGAAGTTGAAGCCTATTAGAACTACGGAAGTAGGTAGTGATGCACAAATGAATCTTGTGCAATGGTAAAATTATATAAAATTCACATTCGTTAACTGCATTGTTGTTTTTACTCGAGTGTGAAGGTGATGTGTAAACCTGCATTCGACGCTTAATCCATATGCGAAACTACCTTCGCTGCAAAAGTGAGTATTATAGAGCGATGATAAAATGTAAAGGACATATTTTACACTCATGTTTAAAGTAGTCGAAATAAGATCATTGACCTGTGGTTCTGCTGATCTACTGAGTCGTTCTTTCCGACAGAAAATCAGTATTCCTTCATTTCATATTATTATGGTTGACAACAAAAAAATTAATAACATGGCTCGTTAAAAAAAACTCAGCATTACTCAGGAGTACTTAGTCAAGCTGATGATCCCCTTGGTCACGGAAAAACGCTCCATCAAAACGTCGTTAATGCAAAAGACTGAAAAAACGTACTGGAAAATCTTCGAGTTCAGTGCAAGAAATCTGGAACTTTGGAGTAGGCCGATGATAACTTCGGGACCGAGCCGTTAAATGGTCATAAGCTGGAAGCGATTCTGAAGCTGACAAATGCGCAAGAGAGCGTACGGGAGAGATGGATGCCAGGAGCAGTTCAGAGCAGCTGTTACTTACAAATGACAACGAATTTTTTTCCACGTAAAAAAGCTATTCAAACTGAAATGTTGAGTTCACAACCCTCAGAATGATTATGTAGCCTAGAATATCATGAAGAGCTTATATTCGTAAATAATCTTAATTTCAAAAGGCTCGTTCAGTTATAGTTTACTTCAAATTTGCATTTTAGAATCCTGTGAAACTCGTTTGATTTTAATTGTTGAAGAAACCTAAAACAGGCTGTAGAATATCATGAAATTTGAGTTGTTCGATCGATTCATTAATGAATTTTCCAACATGACTCTGTTCCAACTCACGGAAGAGGATTTCAGAATTAATCGACGATCAAGAATGGTCTTTTTCTTCGTCAAATCTCAAATATACACTTGATAACTAATCAAAAGATCTACAATTTTAATCTACACGATTTTTAGAAATAAAATTTACTGTTTCTCCCACTAACATTAACTAAAGCGAATAAAACTATCATTCGCTCGGGTATATTATTAAACAATAAGCCTGAAATAACTTTCCCAAAAACTTAGATTCCCTTAAGTCATTTTTGACGGCGAAAAATAAAAAATGATTTGATTCTGCAGTTTTTGTTTGAATTTATTTGTAAATTTTTATTTCCCAGTTTAGGAAAGAAAATTTTGAAAGTATTTTTAAAACAAATAAGAAATTCATAACCTTTAAGATCAAGTTCGTGATCAGTCTTCGGTATTTCGATATTTTTGAAGTCCAAATTTAAATCATTTCTTCATTTATTTCTGCTTCAAAATAACAATCACAACCACACTCGGAACAGTATTGAAATGAAACATGCAACGAAATTAATATTGTTAGTGAACACGACAAACAATTTTGAAATGACACTTGATGAAATATGAAACTTTTTGCAATCATTTGCCACTTACACAGAAGAACGTAGCTGTTTCCTACATTAAATTCTACTCCAGTATGTTTTTTTCATGTAACAATAATGAAGCAAACCCTATTCTCTTTCTGATACCTAGAAACCTATGAAAGACAACCACATCCCTCCCGAACCAAAGTTTGACCGTGACTCCGTCTCCGCCATGCGTGGTATACAGATACTAAAATAACAGTTTATTATTTTATTAGGTCTCCTCTGTATGAAACTTGTCGCTGTAAACCACAATCCTCAAACTTCGATTCAACAGTGTCTAGCAATACACACGATGACTTGTCCCATGATGACTTGCCCAATTTATAGATTCTTTTACCTTAAGTTAGCAAGCTCTCAGACAACAGACGGTGCTAAGGTCATCCATTACCGTGTGCAAACCATTTAAACAACGAAAACAATAGTTTTCTGTTCTTAGCTGATCGTACGTGACGTACTGGACATCCTGATCAATCTTGTTCTAGAGCTGCTCGTCATCCTGAAATTTTTGGCAGACTAGAACATTCCGAACATCTGTGCAATTTCTCGGGAGTTATGAGCGCTTTCTTCACGAAACCACAATCTTTCGAATCTTCCCTCTGTGCTTGGCCACGTCCTTATGAAATTTTTCCTTAAGATATTGCAGATTTCATTTTTGGCATCTGAAGCTTGTAGTTAGAATTTTTAGGAACCAATGTAACATCGTTGATAATTTGGCCTCGATCAGTATAAAAAAATAGAGCAGCGAAACTAAGTGAACAAATATAGTTTGACAAGTCAAATGATGCGCTATACATACAAAGAAAAATCCTACAATATTGACTTCGTTGTTCACATTCAAAACATAAAAAATACGGCAAAAAAATCTTGACTTCACTTCTAGGGTACACGAGCACCAAAATATAAGCTTCGTAGTTATAAAAATGTTGCGGATCAACCATCAGAAAACGTGCTAACGCAAAGTACCATAAACGTTAGGGCATAAAGTAAAATTAAGGAATTGAATTTACTGCCTATATATGAAAAAATGTTGGGACATGAAACAGCTATTCTGCACATCGGATTTGCAGATGGATTTTTTTACTGCAGTACTTATTCCACACGGATTTTGCATCTATGAATTTCATAGTGGGCTATTAAATGCAGTAGACGCATCCTAAGCTCTGGTAAAAATACAACATATGTGGCATTTAAACTTTCATTCAAATATTACACTTAAATACTGAGTATCCAAGTTTGATATTTTAAATTACACTGAATATTAATACACATTTGTTGACAACAATTTGTTTGCAAAATTGAACTAGCCTCTAGGCAGTTATGAAACAAAAATTTCGAAGGTGGTTATCTATAGCAGAAATTAATTGCACTTACCAATAGGTTAATGAAATTTACAAGTCAAATTATACAACTTGAGAAAATTTCGCTTGTATGCGAAGTGCATACTTGAAGCTAGCCTCGTCTCTTAATGCATCTCACTTACGAACTGAGTTCATTTTAAGGACTGATTGAAGTCCTAAATGACTTCTCGAACCCTCATCAATGCGCATAATTGAGCTCGTGCTCCTGATTTGAACGAAGTTCTAAAAAACAATTTTCTATTCCTCCCCACTAATTACACGGTCACGGATCCGTCTCTGGAGATCAATGAAGAAAAGAAACACGACGTTCGCCTAGCGACTGTTTGTTTGATCGTAATCAGAGCTTAAAGAACAGACACGTAAATCAAAGAGACACCGGATCTGAAAACGAGTAACGGAGCACTTCAGAGCAAACACGCTCCCACGGTCCGACTGCTGACGGAGTTGAGGTTGCAGTGCAGAGTCAAGGTGGAGGAGTTGGGGTCGAGAACTTTGAATGGGAGGATCTATTATAATTCAAAGGGTCCTAAAGCTTGATTTTTCAAATTTAGTACTGGAGAATCTATAACGAAATCAAAATATTGAAGTATGTCCTTAAAATGATTCGAAATTAGGTACGGGGAGTGAAGAATAAAATATAATGTGTGTCAAGCTCACCATTTTGGCTCTAAAATAACGATGGCTGAAGAAAAATTAAAATTTTATAGAGGCAGCAGGGCAGCGCCAAGTTTACCTCCGCCATCAGGCAACTTGTAACGTGGGTTACCGAAGCAATTTCATATTGATTACTTTTTCAAGATTTTTTTACTTCAGTATAAGTTTCGTACATTAGTTACATCTCAGGGAAGTTTTAGTAAAACATCTCTTCGTAGTTTTACGTGCACTGAGACCAACGCAAATTCATTTCTGCTAGTAGCATACCAGAAATTTGTTCTATTATCAATTTAATGCTTGGCGAAGCTACCATGCATATTCAAATTCAAGTTATTTTCAAAATTAGAGCTGACGTATTGTGCAATCAACACACATTTGAATTTTACATTCCTAAATTCTTCTTCGTTTGAATACAAAGCGAAAAACTTCAAAATTAAATCTAAACAAATCTAAAGCTGAAAGTTTAAAAGAGGAGCATATCTTTAAAATTATACCACTCGTAGGCAGCTTGTGATCCATCACAGGAAACATGCAACCAATTACGCCTGTGTGGTATGATGCTGCAAACACGACCATTAACAGCAAGCTCATTCACAGGGCTCTTCACATTTGATCAAATGGTGTTTCGTCATGCCTCCGCCCACGCGCTCAGCATAAATATGTCAACAGGAAAGCAGCAAAACTAGCAGCTTGTCTATACGAGAACAACAAGCCTCTATAACAGCATTTGAAGCCCATGAAACCCTGCAAGATGTTGTTGTCGTATGTCAATGGTTGATAAAGGATTTTATTCCACGCAGAAAATATTATCGTTTGACTTCATGGTCATATGAACATGGAAATTGGCACTTGTCCTTCGCTATGCTAAAACTCAATCTCTGTGTTTACATGATAAAGGAACAAGTTTACTAAGGGGATATTAATTTAATTGATTATTATTGAAATTACTGATTGGTAATTGTATAAGTTACTTTAGATATGTAGCAAGAAGATTGAACCAATATTAATTTCGGTATGATAAATATTGGATGTTCAACAATTAACGTTACAACTTTTAGAACCCATGCTTACTAAACAGACAAATGTATGCAAATTCAAAGAAATAAAAGTAGGGAAACATGTGTGATGCTTGGGAATTAACACATTTTATTCAATATGGGTTCCTTATCCGCCGAATAAGCAAAAGAATGACCTGCACGAGTCACGAACGACTTTTTGAGAGATTTTCGCCCACTTCTTTTTGAGTGATGACTTCAGTACTTGTAAATGTCAGTGATGCGTCATTTAACCCTTACATTCCAGTGGGAATCAGATGCGGTAATCGAGAGGATTCAGGTCTGAGTGTTCTCTTTGTGTTTCGTTCCGAGTTTTTCTCTGGGAGGTTTTACCAGTTTTGAGGTTTGTCAGTTCAAAGACAATCTTGTCCAAACCTATTTTTTGTTTGTTTAGTCTCTTTGAACCGCTTTAACGTTCTCCAAACCAGCATTTTTATCAGTTCTGAGGTGTACTTGTATCCGTTAAAGTTTTTCCACCTTATGCGACTCTAAAACGACTACCCAGAAAACATAGATTTTTATTAATATAAAAGTTTTTAATAAAATTATATGTTAGAGGAAATAATTGACTTTACATTCGAATGTAACGATCGTTATTGACCACCCTATAGAATACACAAAGAACTCTGTGGATCTACCTATGTTTTACGTCATCGATTCTCTGGAAAAGTGAGGTATAGAGAAATTGTTTTCTGAGTTAATCGTTCACAAACATTCCATATTATTTCCGTACAAAGCTAAAAAACGCTGTCAAATGCGAAGCATTATTACAGTGCAACATTACAGGATCAAATACGTTGTCAGGAGCATACATGGTGCCTGACTCTATTAATATTTGAGGCTATAACACGTGTTGTTCTAGTGTTCAGCACACGAAACTGATGCTAAAAGTAAACTTATTGAAGCCAACTTTGTAAAAATAATTTTTGACTTGCGATATAGTTTCAAGTACATAAAGAGTGTTGATGAAAATTTTAAGTAAACAAAAGTTGCTTTCAGAGTTGGCTCGCATCGTCAAAAGTAGGCACTTCAAAAATAGATACGAAGTCAACTGCATATTACTACCTAACAAGAATCGATTTTCCTATTTGCAAAGTAAACGAATTGAAAACTTGTATTTATATTCACCATGATCCAATCATACCATGAATAATTTATAAAGCTTGTTCTGTGCAATTAAACCAAAGCCCTCAAGCGGTCTGACTGATAACGAGCATCTAAGCTATGCTAGGAAATTTATGAACTCATACCATCAAATCAGTGTGTATGAAGTGAAACCTTTTTTCTCTAAACAAGATTTCAGATTTTTTGCGTTTTTCATCAAATACTAAATACCTCAGCTCGGATTTTGGCATTGAAAAATCAACTCTCCAAACTACGCATTGAAATTAAATGAAACTTTTGATTCAGCATCATGACGTAGGTGCGTAAGGTCATCCAAACTAGTATCAAACAAATTAACAAGGCATATTGGTACATTGACATATAAAACGAAATTATAAATTCAATTGATTCAAAGTAAATCAAAGTAAATCAAGTTTATTACATGAAAACAATTACAACCAGACGTTTCTGAATTGGATGCTCGTCAATGAATAAGATAAATAATAGTAGTTCAACTGATACTTCGATCATCGGTAAAAATACACTTTGGACAGCGGAGAAATTTCAGTTTCATAGCAAAACTCTCGTTTAAAAATGTAAAAATATAATAAGTCTTTGTTAGTAGAGTAATTGAAAATAATAATACAACTTAAAACGTGATCATTATGACATATATTCGAAAGTATCTTCATTCACGGCTGTCATTTGTAATAAAATTTTTGTTCTTGCCTGACTAAACCAAGTTTAAAATTTGGAATGGCTTTTAGTTGCGGAATGTTAACCTTTGAAGCCAGGCAGTCACTTGATTTTGAGTGTCAATTTCTAGCAGAAACAATTTTAATCTCTTTCTCTACCAGACCAATTTTTACAGATATGTACCGTTTAGTATAATTTAAATAAAAATTGAAATCAGATCTTGAAAACGAGTGTAGATGATTTCATTTAGCAGTTATTTGGGCACATCACGAACTTGTAAAACATAGGTGATCTTTCTCCGGCCCCGTACGAAAATGCAAACAAGGACACAAAACTTAGAGCTTATTCATACAACGAGCATGAGCCTTCCGCAATAATAGGCTGCACCAAAATGAACTAAGGCTCTCTTCATCAAAGCAGATCTGTTCTGAATTCCTGATTGGGAAATGAGCTCCATTTAAGCGAAAGTACAAAAGACAGACACAGAAGTCCAATGTGGAAAGTCTCAATGAGCATCAAATTCGTGATGAATATCGTTAACATGTCGACAGTTTTCAATCGATGATAACCAACTAAAGCATGCTGAAAACTTGACATCCACAGACATACGTAATACATACACTTATAATTAAGGCACAGCTTGAAAAAAAAATCCCCAACAACAGTAATTGATGTACGAGACCATAGGCGCGTTAGAGTCAAAGAGTTCGGAAATGACAATAGCCAGCACAGGCAAGTAAAAAGCAAGCACAGGGAAGCCGTCTGCCTTGTGACGGTGTTTGTGCCACCAGTAAACAACGGAAGCTGACAGCACTGAGAGCTCGTGTACGCAAGCCGGAGGTCGTCTCTGATGAAGGAGTGTTCTTTGAGCATCGTGTGCTTCGCGTTGTGTTTGAGTCGAGTTTTTTAGATTAAGCACAGTGAAGGGTGTTAACCTGTTGCGTACTGACGGTAGCTCTGGGTACCACTACCACCCGTAGTCTTCAGAGGTAACTTTGCGTGCTGTGAACACGACGGTAGCTAGCGCTACAGTCAGTAGGTAAATGGTTGTTCAATTTAATCTAAACTCGGATACTAAATTTTGTATAGCATAGCTTTCTTTTTTGAGATCATATTTATTATGATAAGCTCTTCTCCAGAGGTAAAATATTGTACAAATTATTATTGTTATCTTTGGGTTTCGTTTAAAATAAAATCGGTTGCGTTAAACAAGTATACGATTACCCAGCAATTAACTTGTAAGAAACACAGTCCAGTACTATCGTATTTAATATTATCATTATTATTATGATTATTATTACATTATAAGCTTGGAGATCTAGTGGTTGAGCATATACTGTACATGTATTATGAACAGACTATCTACGTACATTGAATGTCAGAAATACAAATAAAGTAAAGGGACACAAGATAATGCTGCTCACTATGATGAAACTCCAAGAGCGAGAAAACGAAAGACCTCTCCTTTAGTAAATTATATATTATGTATAATCATAAACTTAAACGGCAACCTGCTTGCATAGAGAGAGCACTTCACGGTACACTTTTATTATACTGTACTTGTATGCACACCCAATCGAATGATAAATGGTGCTACAATGAATATTTTATCATAGAAAAAATAAAAAGAGAACAAGAACAAAAACGACTGTGCTACCGCTGGAGATCGCCAAAATAATCAATTTTCTAGAGTTTCAGAAAAATATGCATGAAAAAAACGAGGTATACTTGATCCTCAAGTGATATTAATAACACATTCTGACTACACGTGTAGCTGTATTTATGGTAGGAAACTGTATGACACCTCTGAGAACTGCTTATGGTCACCAGGCAGCACATAAACGTGAGTGACACTCCCACCATCAACGTCACTGAGAGGAGATCAGTAATCCTAGATATTCTCGAATAATGTTAAGTTCCTACGATACGACGAAGGACATTTCCACAAACTCGCATCACAATGGGAGGACGGCAGGAGATAATTACCCATAATGCACAGATCAAAGGACTGACATCAACAAATGGAGCGCTGATATTCGAACTCCATTGCTCTATATTAGCGCCGGAGTTGGATTGCATAGAAATCTTAATACAGCAGAAATACGGTAAAGTTTCCATTAATAAACAAAGTGCATCCAATAACATAAAGCAAAGCTATGAAGACGAAAATAGAGCACAGGGGAAAATGGTCCCTTGATATGAATGCATGTTAGTACTTGAGGTGCGTGTTTGCTTCGCGTCCAAGTACCTGACGCAGTCCTAATTAAGTCTGGACAGACCTCTTCGATGAAGTATTGAAAGGCATTAGCATGACGCAAAACAAAAACTAATTAATGATTCCTCGAGATCTCCTCCTGGTCCATGCCTCCTGGAGCACGCCTGAGTCAAATTTTGCATCTCATCATGATCTCTCAGAGTACGACTAACTCAATCGCTTTAATCTGCAGAACGCAACTTCCACGATTTTATTTTAGCTCTCAGCGATTTTGAGACGTTTGTGTCACAAAACTGAAGACGTCTACACTTCTTAATTCTGAGCTCGTTAGACGAGCTTCCAACGAATGCTAATTTAACTCTGGCAAAAATTGGGCTGACATACAGAGTTTCATGACAATACTTATGACTTAACACGTCAGTCGCAACGCGTGTTTCACCATAATTTTAACATCATTTTACAAACACATGTTGTCATTGCAACAAATTTGCAAAATTTTAATTGGTAATTGCCTTTTCAAAGTAAATATCGTTTTTGAAGACGTGCGCCATATATGGTACACATCGCGATTTTAGAATATACTCCGTGACCACATTGCGTACTACTCATAGCGACCAACGTGTTAAGAAACTCGTACTGTTTGCCTTCGAGTAAATTCCTCTATAAAATTAAAAAATTGAAGAAATGAAGCAGCTCGAGAAATCTGTGGTGAATCAAAGCAATATTTTTGTGATTAAAAGACGAATTAAAACATACTCAAACTTGTTATTAATAACTTGATGTAAAATTACAGTTTAAAAATTGAAATAAAATTCACGCTTTATTGTTGAAATAGAGTTAAACATTGCATTTAAGTTTCCTCTTTCGTCACTGCATCCAACTTTGTAGAATATTTTTTTCACTAAAACGACCACTTAAAAATTATTCAACTTCAGAGCAACACTTGATTTGGGATGTTCTCACTTAGGAACAAGCCTCACTTCGTTGGTTGTTGGACTTTGCTTTGTCTCATCGTATTGGCGTCGGCTGGGGACGTAAGAAGCATTGACGTCCTTATGGTGACAGCACTTTGCATGCTCTGGACCGCTGATCATACAGAGTAATGACAAAAACGCAACGGATTTTTCAACTTACGGACTCTTCTGGTTCGACGATGACAGAAGGATGTTTTTGAATTCACATGTTTTTGATATTTTCAGGGATTGATAAAATGTTTCTTGCAAAAGTACCATCTAAGCGATTTAAAATTCATTCAACCATTAAAATTTTCACTTCTGAGAAAAGGACGAAATGAAGGCTACAGATTGCGCAACCAACAAGTAACGCATGACTCCTTTGTCTTTTTTACACTGTGGTCCTTGCCAGGCGGTGAACGGGTCTCAGCTTGAGAGATTAAGTCCCATGTCTCGCTCTATCGCCCGACGAACTGATTCTTTGTGCATCCATTTTTCCAGTTGTGCATCCATTTTTCTCATTAATCTACGTGAATTTCTTGCAATTCTTCAGGCAATCTTTTTCTTTACATTCTCAGTCGTTGCAGTTCTAGGACGACCACTCCTGATCGTTCACACTACCAATCTTTTGAAAGCATTTTATAGCCCAGTAGACAGTTCTACGTCTTGTGTTTGATAATTTAAGAATTTCCTTAACTTTACTCATTGATTTTCCCACCTGGTGAAGCTCTACGATTGCATTTCGTTCTTTTTCTATTACAGTGAGCAAAAAGGGCAGCTTGAATGCTATCTACAGATGATTTAATTAGAGAGTTTAAACGTTAATTATTGTTTCTGACAAAAAATTGGTCTCGAGTTTAAATAATGAAATAAATCGAGCAAAATAAAACCGTGCAAACACTTTTGAGCACCCTTAACATTAGTAGTTTCATTAAATATGATAGTTTCGTAACTGTATTTCGTTACCTAAAAGTGCTGTTTATTATTGATGAATGTCAGCAAACGTGCCTGAGAAGTAAATTTATCATGTACGATATCATACAAAATAATGTCAATCGAATATTTTGAGAGGTTATGCGGGGTAGTTTTCAAGTTCGTCCACGTTTCGCTTATTTTTATACTATCACATTTTCTGCACACAACTGACAAGTTTATGATGAAACGTACGTTGATATAATTCTTCAGTGCCCTTTCCTGGCTCCATGAATAGCTCGGTAACATAATATACAAGACACTCTAAATGACTTAGCTATAATTATCATTTGAGAACTTACTCAGACTTGATCTTGTCGTCTGAAACTTTTACTTCTTTATTAATAAGGAAATTGATCTCTTAATTAATGAGAAAGTCAGAGGTTCAGATAAGACAATCACGATCCTCATCTTGGAAATTTCTTAACCTTATTTTTAGAGAATTGGTGTCGAATAATTCTACACCGTTTCCGAGAGTTTGTTTCTACGCATAGTACATACTTCCTACTTATTTTTAAATGATAGGTAAATCATCTTTTCAGTATATTGTCGGATATTTATGCAATGTTTTACCATACAATGGTAAATATCGGATAATATTTTAGATCGCAAAGAGTTCTAAGAAAATTTTACATCTTTAATTTACATGTTTTTCAAAACTAAATATAACCCAGCTTTGGACACAACAAATTTGTTTAACTTGTGTCTTTCATGAGATTATACACAATAATACAAACACAGTGCAATGATACACGTACAGAAGAAAACATTCGATTCTCGCCATCAGTCTGTTTTCTTCCTTTGTGATTTGAAGTTAAGCTTACAAGGAAACATAAGTTTCGATACTTGAAGAGTGTTAATTATTCTTAACATCGCAAACGAAATTACTTTCAGAAAACACTTAAAACAAAATGTAGATATTTCCCTTTCTTTTACATTATTCATATATCCTCCGACTTCTTTCACCTGTTCACACGAATTGCATGGAGAGCAAGTGCTGGCCTAGAAACTGAGTTCCTGGATGACGCCAAAGCTCCGATTTTTGAAGTATTTTTCTAGGAGCTCAAGTTCTGGACTCGAGTGCAGGCTTGTAAGTTGGGCCTCGTCCACATCCGACATGAACTGCAGGCGGATTTCAGCTGCATAAAAATACCACACGAGTGCTACACAAGTGTGTGCATTTCCGTAGTTTCTACTTTTGGCATCATTTAATCGATAAAATTACTTTTATAGTTCCTAAATGCATACATTACCCAGACTGTATTTGAAAAATCAGGAGATATTACGTGCTCAAAGTAATGTGTACAACTGTAAAATTATGTTGCTGTACATGTACACACCAACAGTTTTAATTTGAACTCAATCATAATATCATACGCAAGCACCGGTGAATAAGTTAGATAAGAATACTGGGACCAGAAATAAGCTAAATTAGTAGGTGCGAAATAGTTAATCAGTTAACTTTTGAACTTAAATGAATCGCTATGCAAGAACACTTATCAAGTTGTCTGTTGGAATACGAAACAATAAAACTGCAATTCGAACCAAGAATCTGAAGTAGAATTCTATCAACAAAACAATTAAATTGATGAAATAAAACTGGATCTATATTAGATAAAAAGTGTAGATATTATAGTAATAACGCTGGAAATAAATTTATGGAGCGAATCTGAAATTAAAAGAAAGAAAGCAAAGGTAAATAAAACTAAGTCGTACTAAAGAAGCACAAAGTTAAAGTTATATATACATATATCTACAAACTCTTTCCTTGTACAGATATCTCGCACCAAGTCGCTCGGCCGAGTAAAATACTACGCCGAGTGAGGCTTTATTTATTCATTTAAAACTTATCTGTCAAGCAAATAGTCTCTTTTCGTCAAGTTCAAAGCTTTATATTTAATAAGCTTGGAGCTGAAATGTCATGCTGGGAGGAAATTATGCTGCCTGATGAATTATTCGTAAAGTAGCTGCTTTGAACAAGGCTCCTGTACCACACCAAACTGCTGGCAAGTTACTTACGGTTAATAGAGTCAGGTCGATGAAGCATCTTCAGGATTTAAGAAGAGTTACTCAAAATTGAATTAGGAACGTCCTTGAACTACAGGCCAATCTTGGACCTGAAAATGGCTGCTAACGACATCAAGACTCGATTGTAATCTGCTTATTTCATCATGCTTCAATGGCACTCTTCTTGAATGAATGCCCGCTGAGGAGGAGCGTTACTTTCAAGTACGATGGCATCATTAGATTCCAATTAACTGTACTACTTTTGAGCTGTGGTTTTATTGCAAGAGACCAAGACATGGGAGGGAAATTCAGTATCGAGCAGTAATAAATTTGGCCTTCAAAGAGTTAGAGTCATAACCTTCAGGAACTGTTTCATTACGCTTGAAATAAAACAATTCTTACTATTTTCTGGTAGAATCATAGTTTGAGTTTTTGCCACAGTAAAAGGGTACCATTTTTTCTGGGTACCAACTTACTTCCTAAAGTGGATGGAATCTGTACTGCAACTATTTCAACTTAAAAATCCCGTTTTTTTAATGATGCGCAAATTCTGGTCAATGCTCACAATAACCTGTAAAGCGACGGTAAATTAGTAAAAGTGATCCACTAATACGAGTGTAGCCACTAATACGGGATGTTGTCAGCACGCCCCCTAGCATCAGAATTCCTGTGGTAGCATCATATAACGGTATCATTGCCTCCAACTTTGCCATTCTACTCCTCAAGTTTCCCCTGAATTCATTAGACGCTTCCTGCAGTATGTTACCTGTTAACATGACCGCTAGAATCACAGCCTGTCAGCTGCGGCCAGTGCCTGCTACCGATGCGTTGACAATGGCTTCTTTAAATGCCCAACAAAGAACCACATTCTATCTTATAAACCTCATAGCTGATCACTGAAATGCTAGCACATACTCAGCTCTAGGAAATCTTTGAGGAGAAATTTTCTTCGAACATGTGCTCAGTAAGAGATACATCGTCGTGTTAACATTGTCTGGAACACGGACTCAGAAGAATGTGGAGTACGCCACACAAATAATTATTCTTGAGTGCGATTGATGTAAAGCTAACAGAGATAACCTCTTAACCACATACAGGATTTTGAAATTTAAATAGAGGGATGTAGAGCAAATCGAGTGCCTAGTTTCCTATACATTACAGAGGAATCTTTCACGAAGAACCATTTCGAGTGGCTCTCAGTTAAAACATTTTTTGAAAAAAGCCTTTAGATAAATTTAAATCGGTTTAAACCTTCAAATCCCTATATAAGTATTATATGGGACAAAGATTGCAAGATGCTAATCTAAAACCCGATCAATACGAATGTTCCGAGTTGTTAGTTAGAATCATAGAATTAAATGAATTTTCAGAAGAGTTGAACTTGATATAACTAACGTTTTCTTGACAACGAAACAAGTCAAGTTTACTCAGTGAATGACATGCTCAAATAAAAGAAAATTCTAAATCACATTCTTCTTTTGACCTTCATCTCCATATTTATTCGAGAAAAATACTTAGGGCTGCGATATCTTTTTTTGTTGAGCGTAAGAAAGCTGTGGGCTCAAGACTTCAGATTATTTTGCAACCAAATATTTGAAATTCGATCAAAGCAAACATTATAAGAACAGCTCCTACAATTTCCGCTCTGATAGATCTCATATTTTATGTGCTCAGTCAAAAATGGGTAAACATCATATGGAAAACTCGACGCCGAATCATGAAACTAAGTTTAACATTCTGCCTTTTACTGTAAGCATTTTTTCTTGCTTCACGAGCTATTTCTGAGATACTTGAATGCTATTCGATGCTGGCTTCTGAACGATTCAAAACTTTATAGTCAACAGCTTTTACAGAAACATGTTCAATGGTAGAGAGTAGAAGCAAAAATTAGATGTAACAATCCGGTTATACTCGTACATCCGGAAAACAACATACATTGAAGTTAATTTACACTGCTTATTGTACTGACCATATTTAAGGTCAATTTGAGTATTCACACAAAAACTGCGCAGTACCATCGACACCTAATTACACCAACACTAAATCGTAATTAGTCCTACCACTCGCATCTAATTTAAATTAAAGAGAAAACGAACCAAATGCTCTCTTAGATATTTGTTCTCAGAATTACTGTATTTCTTAACTTTCCAAAACTTGAATTGGCTGCTGGGTTTGCACTAACATATTACAGCCTTAGATATTGTATACTTATGTTAATGTAGGCAACAGTAAAATGTCATTCATAATCATAACTTTAGTTCACCGGTAAAGGATTTGTGATTCTTGAACAATTCGTGTTTGTGAAATTGTTTGGCTGCCCAAATGATGCTGTTGTGCTGTTGATGCCAGGCAGCCAGCAGTAAATGTTTCGTTTCTTTGAATCTCAGCTAAATAACACAGTTGAAATTCAATCCCTAAACCTTCACCCTCCACTCACCAAACTTAATCAGCAATTTGTACGTATCACGGGCGCATCATTACATCTGATCCAGTAACACAATGTAATTGTTCCCGGCATGCAACAAACAGCAATCATGTGAAATTTCACCAGGTTGATTCCAATTCCAGAAAATGAAATGGGATCAAGATGTAGTGGATAAACAACTGACGACGCTCATTTTTATACTTTTGGGAATTTGACCAAAAATAACGTTAATTCAGTACGCTTTAAAAATCTTGAATTGTGGAAAATGAACTATAGTGCTGGACATCCCAACATGACACATTTTCTACTGCACAAAGTATAAAGGACCTTGAAAATTTATCATCTTAATAACCTGAACTTTTGAAATATATATGAAACAACAACAACCAGATATTTTCTAAATTTAGTGAATCAATTCGAGCTCTTTTGTTCGACAACATTCGATATTACGGTTTCCAGGCACTTCCTGATTTTCGATTGTCCACTTCATGTTAATCGCTGCAGCGAGGCTCTCGACATCTGGGTAAGTGATCAGCATCGGTATCATCAATTGGATCTCATTGTCCAAAGTGGAAGCGTGTCAGAGACTGATGGCTTCCCAACGTTAATTGCAGAGCCCGGCTGATGAGGAAAATCGACTTCAATTAGAGCTTAGGTCGAGCAGTCACGTGTGCCTCGGTGCTGCCCACTCATAGCCAATCCAACATCAGGAAGCAAACCTGCAGGCCAGATTTGCAGAGGACTTAAGAGCGACGTGATATTCACTTCAGTGATTGCACTCAAGATAATAGAAATACTGTCGGTGCGATTCCAAATACTTGATGCAAGTAAGCTAAAATAGTAATTATGAACATGCATTCGTGTTCTCTAACGTATCAAGACGGAGGAGCTTTTAAAAGGATGCAAAAGACAAGTAGGACGTTAAACAGAAGCCGTGTAGCGTTTACCTATACATTTTAGCCCCTTTCGGATAGGGCCCTGCTTTTTGACCTGAACGTGATCCACCAGCTCTCGTTTGTTTATACTCGTACTTGCCAGTTGTTTTTTCCTATACGGACTCTTCAAGAGAGAAAAGCAAGTTCAAGACAAAGCCTAATCAGTAGAGGATGAAAAATTTGCGAACACACATCACCTGATTATTTTGAGTTTCATACGTCACACTGTGCCCGTTTCGTTTAATCCATTGAAACGCCAATCTACCAGTCATACTTTCATTTTATTTGGCACATTTCATGATAATTAACACTTTCTTCATAATTATTAATATAATTAAACGCTGTCCAGTAAGCTCAACTCATGTGAATACTGCAAACTCTCCCACAGGCCTTAACATTTGTCCCAGTTATTCCTCATAGTTTTTTACGCCTTTACCTTCAACACATTAGATCAGGTCCCTGCTACATACTCTCAATCTTTACTTTCCTCCGTTTTTTAAATGCAGGCTCTCACTTCACCAGCCTGGTACTCAATATCCAAATCAGAGTCTCTTCAATATCTTTATCTCCTACTCAAGCATTAAGATAACTTGACTTTAAAAATTATGTATTCTAAGCCCAACAGACAACAATCAGTTGATTTTATAAATGAAATCCTCTCTAACACAATTACTTTTCTCGTTTTCCGGCCAAAATTCACTAATAATCGTTCATATTAGTATCCACATCTCCAGCTCCATCTACATTAATCTTAAAGACTGCTTCTACTACACTACACAACTTAGAAATCATTCTTCTATGAACACAGTTTCATATTACAAATTACGGCTAAATCATGAATTTCATCACTATAAAAAGTTAGGTTTGGCTTGAAATATAATTATTGCAATTTTCTTACGTATTACTTCTTATAAAAAAGTTCCAAGTAACTGTTGGTAATTTGTAACTGGTTGGTGAGTAACTAAGTATTTGAAAAAGTTGAATTTCAGACCTCAATAAGATAATGTATGAGAGTAAAAAAGAACGCTCATTCAATATTAATGATAATAATTCAACCCAGAACGTTAAGAGGGACATCTTTGAATGAATGCTAACTGCACTTACCACATAGAAAAATCGACTAACTCGTAAATGAAGGAGGAAATGAAAACTTCCGGCGAGAGCGAATGACGCCATGATAAAATAAGTATATTTCTCAATGAAAATTTGATGAAAATCTGTAAAAATTTTCATCACAGTGAGAAAACGATTTTTTAAAAAATTATAAAGATATTCAAAATGAAGTGATGAGGAATGATTAAGAAGGTTCTTCTGCGGAAGGAAGGGTGTGCTTAGACTCTATGTCAGCAATTTCTCTGAGTGAGAAGGAGACGGAAAAATATCACAGAAAGAGCGTTCCCTTTTACAGAGGAGCCCACACAACATAATTGAAATTTTGTTCCGTTTTTACTAAGCAACTGCGGAAACGCTGTGAAGGAACGCAAAATTCTCAAGGCTTACTGACGGTATAGACTTGGATGTCTCACGAGGACCATTTGTAATGCAAGTATGTGCAAAGAATTTATAGGGAATCCAGCGCTGATCTCACCCCACATAGTTGATGTTCTTTAGAGCCAACGCGCAGTTTGAAAAAAAAGTTTTCGAAAGGACTTGGTCGAAGATAAACGAAACTGCAAGAAATTACTAAAACGACTATAAGTTCAATCATCTCTCGTAAGTATAAAGTTGCTAATTTACATACAAAAAGTCATATGCTGGCAGTGAAGTTTAAGATATTCTAATTTGTAGTAAAATGTGTGGTATAACTAAGATAAAATTTTCCAAAGTGGAAAACGAAGCTGTATTACTTAACATTTACGACGAAAGTCCTTTTGCTTGTAAGGTGAAATTTTGGTAGAATAGCAGCAAAAATTTGAGGCTGAAAAACATATTAAACAATTTATCTCGTAAACAAGCAGAACTGGTATTTTAAACTGGTATTTTAAACTTGTAAGACAACGCACAAGAAATATCTACTGAAACGAGACATTTTCTAGTTTTCGGTGATTTGAAAGCCCTGTATACTATAAACAAAAACCTTAAGCTCTTTCTCTCTTCCATCCTCCATGACTATCAATAAATAAATTGGTGTTACGAATTAGAGTGGGAGTTATTGTAACCACGAGTCATTTAATATTGTGTACCGCAACCCATATAATTGTGTTATACCATCAGTATGTAATGATTGTGTACCGCAACCCAAATAATTGTGTTATACCATCAGTATGTAATGATTGTGTACCGCAACCCATATAATTGTGTTATACTATCAGTATGTAATGATTGTGTATCACAAGCTATCTTATTCTGTAGCACGAGTCACATGATTTATGTACAAAACGACACATTACTGTGTACCACGTGTCACAAAGTGTGTTCTACAAGTCACGTACTCTCTGTTTACCTTGAATCATGGGACCATTAAGTACCAAAAGTTTTGTACATATTTTGAGCAGAGAGTCATGTAACAATTGCGCATACCGAGACATGTAATATTTGTATTGCAAGTCGTATAATCATTGCGTACTACGAGTCACATTTATGTGTACCTCAAAGTTATATTCGTATGTACCACGAATCATAAAACTATTGTACACTGAAAGACGTGTAACAGTTGTATATCCCGAGTGATGTGATAATTGTCTCTGACCAGTTCCAAAATTATTGAGAACCACTAGTCATTTTTATATGTGCCACGAGTCATACTACCATTGTATACTACAAGCCTTATAACTATTGTAAAACTGTGAGCCATTTAATTACTGCATTGTACAAGTCAGGTAATAATTGTGTAAAAATGGATTACTTCTCTCCTCCTATCCTTCTTTACCCCTGTTGCCTGTGTGAGACTGAGGTGTGTATGCGGGATTGAAATTGCTGGGCGTAATGAAGGTTCATGTACATGATTAACGCTTCAACTTTAGACGGCATGAAACTTGGTAGCCATCAAAAAATGAACCACTGGGCTTGTTCCTATTGACATATTCTATTTCATCTAAACGACTCTCTTGCTCAAATCATCTAGTCTTGAGAAAATGCCAGCCCAATGCACGGTCTCTTATGGAAAATACGTCTGGACGGAATAGCATTAACATACAGAGAATGAGCATCATCATCATTAACATCCTCAGCATTATCGTCAAAGGACTGTGCCCAAAGCACGGTCTGTTACAGAGAATGCGCCTGAAGGGAACAGCATTAACATACACAGAACCCAATACTGTAGTCTGACCGAATCATGAGAACTCCATGCAAATATCACTAAAAGACTGAAAGCTTTGGCGTTCGTGGTTCCCTTCAAAAGCACTACTAAAGCTGAGGCGGCCTTTGATGAGCTTAATTTCACATTTGATGGTTACTGGGCGACTGAAAGAGCAACGAAAGATAACTCTAACTGGGCAATGTAAACATGCGCATGTGAGCCCTGTGAATGGAGACACACCAGATGGAAGGCGACGTAAGTTTTCTTTGATGAGAATAGTGTATGGAAATTAATATTATCTAGGAAAATAAATCAGCTATGCACACCCGGAAAAAGTCCACACAACCCAAATGGGTCATGTAATCTGAGTGAATACTCAACTCTACGAATGAGAACACGTCAGTTAATCTTTAAAATCGTTTAACACACTCGGAATTCTAATTCACTGTGGATTTCAAAGCATTCTGGATGTCAACATACTCTGGATGTCAACATACTTTGAATTTCAACATACTCTGAAGTTTAACACCCGGAATTTTACTACTCAGTCACAAAAAAAGGATCTAATCGCCCAACATTCTTTCAATCCGCAGTTTTCTATCTAAATTCTACCCCTTTCAAGTCCTCTGGCACTCTCTCATTGCATTCTTGTATCATCCCAAATTAAAACAAAAATATTCAACCTTCATTCAAAAATCCACCAACATTCTTTTAATCAAGAAGCAACGATGACACCCTACAGCTGTTGTGAAGACGAAATTCCAGCCTGAACTTCAAATTAAGACAAAGATACAAGACACTCAATGACCCTTCAGACATAACCGTAAAAATTAGATTCTTTTGCTGTCTCTCAACTCCTATTGCACCGCTAAGCACAGTAGATAACAGAATTAATTTCGCACACTTTCGAATACTATCGTGTGCACAGGAAAGAGAAACACTTCTCTTCCTTCATGTTGCTCTAAGAGCTCAAAGCTTGTTTTGGTCCAGAGAATGAAAATATCCCTGATGCGTTCGAATTGTTACGAACCTCACTGTCTTCATACGAAAGAAATACTCGAATTGTCAGTCTGACGCTAAAATAATTACATTGCTGTCGAACTGTCTTCGAAAATGAGCGAAAACCCATCGAACTTCCCATACAAAAGCTTTTAATAACTTCGAACTGAACATGCCTTTAAAAATGCGCAGCACAAGGTTTAAAAATATACACACCACTGTTGCATGAGTAAATTTTTATCTATTCAGAACAGAGTGGACAAAAGAGCCACGTTCCTTATCACCTGAATAAGATTCAGAGCTCATCATTGAATGGGTTTCGTTTCTATAGATGATTCGGTAGAAATACATTTCTTTCATACAACAATTTTTCCATAAATTAAAGTTTTCTCACACACCATTTACGCAAATAAGATTTTTTACATCGATTTAGGAATAAATTTTGTCTCTTAACCTGTTAAGCGTTATTTACATCATATGATGTTTGTACGAGTTGCATTCTACCGGCAATTTACACCATATGATGTAGATGTGCGACGGTACCACAGCGGCGTAACATCATATGATGTTATAATGTTTATTAGTTCAATTAGCGAGTGAATTATTAGTTGAATTAGTTTAGTGTTCAATTATTGTCGAGTGAGCAGTGACCGTTTACAGGTTAAGATCACGTGAATTCAATTAATGGAAAAGAGTAAAAAGTGAAATGGTGCATCCGAGTTCATGGGGATATAGTCCTAAGATACTTTCAATATCGGAGTAATAATGAAGAAACGAATGCAATCAAAAATGATGGCCAAGCAGACACATCGCTAGATGGACCTCAGGTAAAAGCTGCCGCAACACAGAACTGAAATGTCTCGGTGACATCAATCTAAAAACTAGCATTAGGAATTAACTCCTAGGAGGATAACCAGAGGTAAGCTAACAAATAAAAGCGATTTCGCAGCTGCATAATTCCGAGGAAGAAGAGAAAAAGACAGGAAAAATCTAAAGCCATAGCTATAACAATAATCAATTAACGAGAAACTCCTCACATATAGATTGAGCTGA
Source organism: Trinorchestia longiramus (assembly GCA_006783055.1). Classification (NCBI taxonomy): domain Eukaryota; kingdom Metazoa; phylum Arthropoda; class Malacostraca; order Amphipoda; family Talitridae; genus Trinorchestia; species Trinorchestia longiramus. The sequence goes on from VCRD01000364.1 coordinate 152,064, forward strand.
AACTACGCTCCAAATGTGCCAGACTGATCTGCTATGCTGAGTAAATATCAGCACATCCTTGATCCTCTTCTCACTTTAGATAAAACGTAAATCCGGCCGCAGAGTCATCACTGGGTGCACAGATAGCGATTTTTTATTCAGTATTCACCGTAACTCGAGGCGGATGTCACATGTACAAACACAGACTCGCTCAGAACTGTTTAACAATGGCTGTTAAAGCACATCTCATCGCACAGTTATTCAGGTACCTCTCTGACACAGACGCAAGCCAACCTCTTTCTGCAGTTGTGAGATAACATGCTAGCTGCCGCAAGTCTTTTAAACATTAATGCACAAGTTTAAAAAAAAACAATACGAGAAACTCAGTATTCAGATAAGATAGCCTATTCATCGAAATCTAAAACATTGAAGTCAGCTCACATAGGTATTAAAGACAGGCGCCATGGTAATTGATCTTTGAAAAATTGCTGGACATGAACACAGCCACACACTAGCAGTCATACACTAGCAGCCACGCACTAGCAGCCATACACTAGCAGCCACGCACTAGTAGCCACACACTAGCAGCCATACACTAGCAGCCACACACTAGCAGCCACGCACTAGCAGCC